>VZUA01076440.1:0-12054 GCA_013401035.1 Horornis vulcanius | reverse complement strand
AAAGGAACAAGCTATTTTCTGTACAGTGAGTGATATCCACAGCCATATTCCAATTGCTGACAGAATGACATTATTCATCTAGCAGGGATTTTTTTCCCCCTATTTCAATATGGAATATTTTCAGAAAATATATATCATAAAATCATTTAGGCACAGCTCACTTAGGGCTGACTTGACACAAATTTATTGGGTAATTGCCTCATTGACCTCGAACTGCTGGGTCAACTATTTTTCTTCTTGGGTTTCATTTTCTTAATGAATCCTTTTAAAATCTTTTTAGAAGGAAAAAAAAAATCATTCTCTTCCAAGGAAAAGAGTGGGTGTTCATGATATTTTACATCAACTAAATAATACAGTTTTTCAGAAAAAGTTTGACTTCGGTTATCATGGACTCTCCCATTCATGACATTTTGATGTTTGTAGTTAAAATCAAGTGTAGGCATTTGTATTACACACACACCAGGTATATACATCCCATGCAACCATGTCAATATAGGCCATATGGATATTAACATATTTATGCAAATATGCTAATCTGACTATAAGGAGATACAATGTCTGTCCATGGGTAAAATCAGTGGGGGTAGGGAGAATCAACCCAAGGTTAACTATCACCCTTCCTTCCACGAGCTTTTCTACTAACCCTGAAACATGTTCAAGTAATAATTTTGAGGTGACACTGAATGTCCCAAAGGAAAAGTTGTTTTTATTTTTCCACCAGGAAGGGATGGACTTTGGCCAAGCCATCTTCCACGGGTAGGTCCAGCAATAAAAAATAAAAAATCACTAGGATAAAAATAGGAAAATACAGTACCTGTATTTTAGGGGAAAAATATTTACTTATAGCCATCACTGCCAGCTTCATCTCTAATTAATGTGAAATTGCAATAGAAATTCTGTCCAATCTGTGTGAATTTGGAAACTTGCTTTAAGCATGTCTTTTCTTCCACATCTGTCTATAGCTGAGATTCCTGAAGACATCCTGCACAGTCTGAGCCAGTACATGCCTCCAGATAGAACTCAACAGACCAGGAATATTTTTCCTACTTCTCCAGGTTTTGTTTTTCAAGCAGAAGAAACTCAACTCTCCTACTAAAGGATGAGAAAAAGGAAGAGTAGGATGTTTGATCTGGTATTTTCTAGCAGTCAGCTGGAATTTTACTGTATATGGTCAAGAGGAGGGGGGACAGAATCTTACTCATGTGTGCAGAACAGCAACAACAGCTCAGGATTAGCTGCAGACAGAAAGACCATATAGGATTAACACAGTGAACCAGTCATCATGCTTACCAGAATATTCAAGAGCAAAACATTCAGAGGATTTCAGGACAGGATTTAGCAGAATTTGACTGAAAATACCACCACATTTTGAATAAGCTTTACTGAACACCACAGCACCCAGCACCTTTTGGTTGATGTGCATTGATTTTAGAAGCATTTCTTGTGCAACCATGTAAAGAGTTGGTGCACTGGAAAGGATGGAAAGCTGGCAGAAATGTGTCTGCACACAGCTCCAAAGTACAGGCAAGAGCCTTCCCTGCAGCATAGGAACTTTTAAACAACTGAAACTCAAGACAAGGGTTGTGTCACTGTCAGATGCAGAGTCAGGAACCCAACACCATTCAATGAGCCTTTGCTGCTGAATTAATGGCTTCATTGTTGCTTTTTTTCTTTATGCAACACTGACTGCTATGACAACCTTACCTGTGCTAGGGGTTGTCAGTAATGACAAAAGGGATACTCTAAGTTTCATTTTTCAGGTTAGATTACCTGCATCAGAAGAGTGTATTAAAAAAAAAAAAAAAAAAAAAAAATACATGAAACTGGAAAATTGTTATTGCTGTTACTGCAAAACCTGGCTCTGCAACACTTCAATAGCAGGGAGCTGAAGTGCTCCTGGAACAGCTGCCTGTGCTCCTTCTCACAAGCATTACAGCAGTTTCCCTGAAGGAAGTGAAGCGTCATTCTTGGATCTACACAGATCCATCATTGCTTCCATCTGACAGGACTTAGCAGTGGACAAGGATGAGGGGAAACAAACTGGCAAAGGAGGAAACGCTCCCTGTGCTGCTTCCCTGCTCTCTCCAGACCAAAGCTCCTCCTTGATACCATTCCCCACATGGCAGAAGGAGCCACACAACAACAAGCAACAGGTTCACAGCCCAGCCCTTTGCTGAGCCAGCCCCTCTGTCAGAGGAGCCCTTTGCACAGGCTGCAGCCTCCCAGGCTGAGCCAGCCTTTGCATTTTTTGCTCATTTTTTCCTTGGGCACTGCAGAGTAGAAAATAAGCGTAATTAACAACATAAAGCTCAAGCTGCTGAACCTGGTAGCTCAATTTAAAAACAAGCTCCGTACATTCATGCCATGTGGGTGTGCTAGAAGAAGTCTTATGAATTGTCTGTGCAAGCAGTGCCTTAAATCTTTTTTGGCTGCCAATTCCAGCTGCTACCCTATAAAACATTCCCACTAACAGGCACACAGACTGATACCCAAGCAGCCAGAGCACAGCAAGGACAGCAAATAGATCACAAATGATAATGGTGTTGATGTTACAAGATAACCTAACCCAGCACACCCCAACAGTGCCTGCACAGTGCTCTCCAAGTGCCACTGGCACCTCCAAAGTCACCCCCACAGCTGGCCAGTCACTAACAGCCTTTATCATCTGCAGCCTTGGCCAGCCTTTGAGCAGACACATGAGCTTGTCCATATTACACACTCTTAGTTTATTTTTCGACACCATTTTTGGCAATTTACACAGCAGCAAATGATCAAAGGTGCACAACGATCCTAATTCATGGTCAGCTTGGCCATTCATCCACAGGAAAGGGATACAACAGAAAGGCAGCCGCAAAATGTGAAGCTGTTGCAGCCACTGGTCAAAATAGGCTGATCACTCTTCATCACTATTAACCCACTGATACGTAAAAATAAATAAAATAATTCAAGCCTTGCTTGCAAATTCCTCTGAAACTCCCAGCAGAAAAAAAAGCAAACCCTTCCCAGTGTAACAGCAGGCACAAATCACCAGCTAAGTTAGCTCTAAAGGCAAATATTCCATTTTCTGTGAGAGATGCAGTGGGCCATAATAGGAATAAGGAACAAAGACCCCTTTCATTCTGCTGACAAATACAGTATAGCATGTCACAAATCACAAGGGGAGCAGACAACACAATGACAGCAATTAAATGGGTGTATTTTTATTAAGAAATACATATAATAATGACTGACTGTGTACACTCACCCCCTCCCCAACCCTTCAAGAACTACACTGGCAAACATGGCTGTAAGTATTTAGGGATGTTACTTCTGTTAGACAGAAAACTATCCTAAAGGAAGGGTGCATCCAGCCAGTGCAGCGGGATGCACACAAAAGCAGACACGGATGTTTTGTTTGGTTTTATGCGTGTTGCACACCTTGTTTATTGCCATTCACACAGCTTCCCCAACTCGCTCCCAATCGATGTATTTCTGAAGCTGAAAAAGCTGTGCCCCCTTTTTTAACTCCTTCACTGCTGAATTCCAACTGAGACACCATCCCTGCCTCCCCCTTCTTTGCCCTCCGCCCTGGTGACCCAGACTGCTCTCGGGAGATTCCCTTCCCAGCCCTCACACCTGCTTAGTTTGGGGGAATATTCGCAGAAAAAAAAAAGAAAAAAAAAGAAAAAAGAAAAAAAAAAAAAAGGACCCTTCTGGCCCTGCTATGCCTTTAAGCTGTGACCAGCCTCTCTGGACCCGAACCCCCTTGCTCGGCAGGGCCAGCACAGGGCACGGCTGCCCAGCACCTCCCGGGCAGTGACCCCGGGGCCGGTTCCCGTCCCGCTCTCCCCGCGGCCGTCCCGGAGCCGCTCGCTGCCTTTCCAGCCGGGATGAGCGCATCCTTCGCGGGGTCTCCTTCCTGCCCCCTCCCCGGCGGAGCCGCGGGAGAACAATGCGGGGACAGACATTTAGCAACACCTGCTGTATCGCATTAATATGCACAGGGATGTATGGATGGGGTTTTTTTCCCATCCAGCACTAAGACCGCATTGTTCGGGGCGATCCATCAGTGGATCGCTCCCCCCCCCAGCGCCGGCCCCACAAGCCCCCTTCTGACATGTCCCCTTGTCTCCCAGCCCGGGCTGACGACCGCGTTTAGGAATGCACTTCATTAAATCGGAGCTGCCCCATTCCAACCTGCAATGCGGAGGCAGTACAAAGCCAGCGCCACGCTTCCTCCCGCATTTCCCTCAAAAGCCCCATTGTTCGGCAGGCATCTGGTCCTGATCTCAGCCTATTCGTGCCCATTGACCCCGCTTTTCGCAGCACACCCGCTCGCCAACGGGCCTCACGTAAAGCCTGCTTGATGAATTAAAAAGGAGCACTAGCCATCTGTCCTCCCAGGCCGGGCTCGGGCTGCCAGCCCCGCTCCGCAGCTCCTTCCCAGCCCCGCAGCCTCCCCGGGCATCCCGACCTGCGGCTCGGGCACCGCTGCCTGCGCTCCGTAAACACGCACCCGGCTCAGCGCATTTGCTGCTTTTCATTCCCTACCTTAGCATCTGGGAAGGAGGGGGGGAAAGGAAAAAGGGAGAGAGAATACAACAGAACATTCTCACTTGCCTGAGTCCTTCGAAATTCAAGCACAAATACAAGATTAATCCTTCCTTTGTGAGGTCTTGTCTTTAAGTCGTGGTATGTAATGATCCTCAGCACTGCAGCAGAGGGGAATAAAAAATGCAGGGATCATAAGCAGGGGGAGGACAGGGCTTACTTACATCAGGGTTTCTGCCACATGACAATAGGTTTGAGAGGGAAGAATAAGCTGGCAGCAGCAGCTGACAGTGCAAAAGGGAGAATGCAGAAGCCTGCCTTTTATATTATTGGTGACATTTCTAACACATGACAACAATTTCCATCTGTATTTAAGCTGCGAGTGTGAGGAAAAGAGCATTACATCACGACTCCTCTATTCCTAGGGGCTGTGGAATATGTAGGCCAGAGGGATTAAAAAGCACCTGTGTATGCTGGAGATCTGAAATACCACAAGGCAGATTTCCCTCCCTCACTTCTTTCTCCCCCACCTTTTTTTTTTTCCTCTATCACCTGCACGGAGCTGCTGTTTGGGAATATGCCCAAGGAAGTGCAAAATGGTATTGTCCTAGTTAGCAAGGCTCAAGCATGGGGGAACGATGCAAATATGTGTTTCTGGCTCTGTCTCTCTCTCTGTAGGAGATACAGCACTCATTTTTGCAAGCAATTGGACAGAATACAGAGCATCTCCCTGTTTTCTGATATGCTTGTCCCAAGGGCTTCGAGTTTCTCTTAAAGTACCAACTTTCATCTTCCTTTTAAGTCTGCAGGGAATTTCAGTGACAGCAGCAACAATGATTTCCCCAACCCCCCTTTCTTTTACAGCCAACACATGCCTGTATCTTTTTAAAAGTAAACATCCAGAACAGGGGCCAAAGATATTTTGTAAAAAGCACTTGACTGCTTCAGAGCCAGCAGGTGTCCGTCTTGGACGCTTTCCACATATCTCACAGGACACGATTGCTGAGATGCAGCTCCGAAATCCTAAGGGACTCCAGCCTTGCAAGGAAACCTGCTCCCCTGCAGCTCCAGGGATGCTTTGCTGGGGCTGCCCTGAGACAGGCAGGGACATGGGAATCCTGAGGGAAGCACTGCTGGGGTGGGCACAGGGCGGTGTAGGGCCACTCCTGCCACTGTTCCCATGGCCCAGCGGGTTCAGCACCAGTTGTGATCTTGGAACAAGCAGAATTTTGACCCACACCAGCCAAGAGACATCGCTGGCAAAGCAGCTCTGTCCAGCTGTGGGCACAGCACACAGCTCACAGGGTCACAGCAGCTGTGTGAAAGGGCCAGGCAAGGGAAAACATCATCCTGTCCCACCACCAAGCCCAGCAGCAAATACAGACACTGCTCTTGCTGACGTACCCAGTCCTCAAAAGTGCTTCAAGTATGTAGGGGCAAAACATCACCGAGAGCCAGCAACCCTTGCATTACCTTTATAGGAGACATGGCCACACACTAACAGGAGATTGGCCTGCTTATAAACTTCCTAAATTTATCTGACATAAGTGTTTTCATGAAAACACCAGCTGGGCCAAGGTCCTGGCCCATTATATATCCCTTGTTTAAAAAAAAGACAGAAATTCTTTGCTCAAGATCACCTTCCTGATCCTTCAACACTGGCCTCTTGGAGCCATAGACTATTTTTTGGGTATATGCCTGGTCAACTCAAAGCTGCTGTGGGAATGCCAAAGCTTTTGATAATGTTGGGTTTAGAATATAGCACACAGTAAATTTGAAGACTGCAATATGAAAATAAATTACTCTGAATTCCTCGCCCCTCCTCTTCATGTCCACAAAATAAAAAAATCTGCATGAGCCACACTGAAACTCTCTCAACCAGATGAGACTTCAATGAGGCAGTACCTACATGGAACATTCCAGAAAAAAGCCTCTTTATTAAAAAAAGAAATGGAGCATTTTACTTTAGATTTATTCAGAGATGCAGCTCCCCAATCATTTATGGAAACGCTTTCATAAGATTTAGAAGAGGGGAAAACGGAAACAATGAAATGACTTGTTTTTAATCTGGGGTTTAAAGGCTTTTTTTCCTTCCAAGAAAAAAGTCCCACACACAAAGAAAGAAATTCAATGCAAACCTCTGTTTCTGTATCATGAAAGCCCACTCCAGTACCAGAGTAATCAATTTCTCAGAGCTTGTGTGGTCTACAGCAAAAGCCAAAGAAGGTATTTAAGTTTATACAGCCTTCAGCATTTTGATGGCTTGCTTTTGAAATACGACATGTTTAAATTTTATATCTTTCTTTACAGTTAGTTATGTCTTAAGAAAATGGTTGCTCTTGGTAGAAAAAATAGAAGGAAGGGAGGATAAATGCAATTCAACCTGTTTTTGAGCTGTTTGCCCGTTCTAAAATCAGAGTAGTTCAAAGTTGCACCATGAAAAACTATCACAGTTGTAATTACAGCTCTCATCATTATATTACACCCAGTCTTAATTTAGCACCAAACCCTTTGGCTCATATGAACAGAAAAAAAAAATACTAAATGAGAGTGGTGCTCCAACACCAAGAGCTTATCACCAGATAAGCATCCGCAGAAATTTACAGGAACAGCAAAGCAAATACTTTGTCAGATGTAAGAACTCTCTGCCTTTTCTAGAGCTGAAAGTCACGAGCAAATCATAAATCACTTCAGGATGGGGAAAGGAGTCTTTGTCCTTACGGTAACCCCAGCTTCCCACCATGAAAGAAGGCCATCTTGAGACAAGATTTTACAGCTGGGATTTAACTCACAGGGTGGAAAAAGTGTGAGATAGAGCACTCTTGTAGGTAGGAACAAACTTCTACAACAGACTTCTCATTCTTTCATCAGTACATTTTGGATCCAATTCACTTACCATGTGGGAACAGCAAATGGGGAACAAACTGTGAATTCAAATATCTGTAAACTCAGCAAGATGTGGAAATACAACACAGATGGTGCACTTCAGATTAAGGGTCAGCATTTCAGCGTCGCTTTCCACTTTTACATTGTGATAGGTGATGTAGAACAACCACCTTCTCCCCAAGACAGCACTCTAATCAAACCATGACTCACTTAGGAAAACAAGAGGCAAGTGATACCTCCTTGGAAGCCTCCTGCCAGTCGAGAGGGGCTAAGGTTGCTTGGTTAAGCTGTGGGTTTGCTGCTCGAGGATTAATGTTTAGGAGTGGAAATTGTCTCCACTAGACAGACATGGCAGATAAAGGTTTGTGCAGCACTTCCATCTTCCTGCACGCTGCAGCAGGGCTGCTCTGCCTGGCAGGGCTGTGCCCAGTACCCACACGGGCCCCTCTTCACCACCTACACTTCCAGCAAGAGTTTGCAGAGGCTGCTCTGATACCTGTGTGCAAAAGCCAAGAACACAACCCACTGCTGCCAACATTCCCCTGTACCAACCCTTAGAAAGTGCTCAGTCCTAAAACACCTCTGTGGGTCTGCATCCTGCTTGCCTGAACACCGGGTTAATTTTATTCTCTCAGACCCATTTCGTCAAAAATCTGAGGAATGGAATTTAGGATGACTTTATTCTGGCTATGAAGTGTTAGTTGCGTGCCCAGGGCCCTCTGGAAAAGGGCTGTCTGCCTGTAAGCACAAGTTCAAAGAAGAAATAAAGGAGTAAGTACAGATTAGATGACAGAACAGCTGTAAATCTATAGGAGCTTGAAATGCCAGATAGAGAGGAGCAGGAGTGATTGTAAGGTGATTATTACCTTCAAAATATGCCGGAGGTTGTTTATCAGATCAGAGTTAATGAGGGAGAAATCTAATAGAACTATAATATTAAATTTACCACTTTAATGGTATCATCAATGTTCTATAATGTGGGCAATTTGCAGAATGTCTGTCAGTGTGATTCTCCAGTGTGGTTAGTTACACAGGAGCAGCACTATTGCATCTCATCAGCTTTTCCCTTCCAGAAAACATTGGGCATTTTGCAGAGGATTGCTAAGGAGATAGCAGTCTATATCTTTGAAATGATGGAAATGCAAAAATGGGAAAGATACTTATGAACATGATGGGATGTTCACATTCCTGGAAGAATTGTGTCCAGCTCTGCCCCACTGTTGAGTACACCCTTTCTACTTCTGCATTGCCAGGTAGTATTCTGCCATGACTCTCACATCTTCCAACAATTGCTGCTCTCCTCAAAACTTTCCATATCTGGATTTAGGAAAATTGCTAATAATCTCACTATTCAAGCACATTTTCAGCTCTGCTGTGTTATCCCCCTCTGAACAAAAGAAAACACTCACACCCTAGAAAAAACATGAACAAAGATGGTAGCAAGGGCTCATAAATCAACGCTTAAATGAAAAAAAGCCAAAATACCCAGTGTCAAGGTTTTGATTGGTAAATCAAAAGGTCTGTGAACAGCAAGAGATGGTAATTCTGGGTTTATTAATAGCCATCTCCTCATGTATTCAAGGAAGAGGTCACTAAAAGCAGCAGCTTCTAAATGTGGAATTCCTCGTTCTCTGAGCATCTGCTCCACCCCCTCTGTCCTGAGGTTTGCCACTTCAAATCCCCAATACAACAAAGATCACCTGCACATTTTTAGCATATGATAAATGTCCTGTTAAGTAGTTTACTAAGTTTAAATTGAGTTGCCAAGATAAAAAACAAAGAAACAAAATCAATGTCTCTAATAAGGCTTTTCACAGGCCTTTCACCAACATCAACTTTTGTTTACTATTTTGTCCCTTGGTAAATGAAGTGTTAAACCTGAAGTTCAATGAACAAAGTGCAGGTAGAGAATGAATGATGAAGTATAAAGTATAATTCAATAGCAGATATTTCCAAGGTCTTTGATGAGGTTTTCCTCCATATTCAGCTCAGAAAAAAGGTGCAAGAACTGCCAGATCACTATCCACCTGATTACTCTGTGATACACATCTCATTTTGAAGATACATTAGCCTTCAAAGAGCCATTTATTAAACATTTCCATTTAAATAAAAATTTTCACAATCCTCAATGAAACAGATGTATTCCCTCTTAAATCAC
The DNA here is from genome assembly GCA_013401035.1 of Horornis vulcanius. Classification (NCBI taxonomy): domain Eukaryota; kingdom Metazoa; phylum Chordata; class Aves; order Passeriformes; family Scotocercidae; genus Horornis; species Horornis vulcanius. Next base: position 2,480 of record VZUA01076440.1, on the reverse strand, counting down.
TAATTAAGAGCAGCCTGGGACATTAACAAAGCCCTTTAAAATGAATTCAGAGAACTAGTGTCCCCCTTAAATAAATCTATTCTGGCAATGACCCAGGAATCTTGACTTCATAACTCAGAGCTCTAATTATTCAAGAGAACATCATAAAGAAAAGATACATCTAGACTGTTAAGACTAATAAGAAAGATTTATTTTTCCTTCAATAGGGGCAGAACTACAAATATTTGTTCTATTTTTTCCTACCCTCTTATTCACTTGGGGTGGGGGGAAGGAAATCAGTGAGGATGAATTTGCAGAGTTATTCCCAGTAAAGGTACTGGATATGACTCTCCCCAAAGAAAATCAGCTAGCAGAATCTAAACAGCTTTATAAATGATTACACAGCTAATAGCCTCTCTGCTGAAATAAAGACAAAAAGGATTTAGAGGACAAATACAGCATGCTTTATGTGAGGAAGCATGTAATGTTAAAAAAAAGGATAACTGTTTGAAGATGAAAAGTGACAACTCTGCATCCCCATCAAACCATCAGGAGCTGGCATCTGCCACTACCCCCTGGGCTCAGAGACTGTCGTGGTAGCAGGATTTGGGAATCTCACAGGAAGCTCCTCCTCTGCAATCCCACTGGTTTTGTCCAGGCTGTACTGCAGGTATTACACTGGACCAGAAGAATCTCACATAAATGCGATTTACAGGTGTTTCTTTTTAAATACTGACATCTTTGATGGAAAGCACAGGACTTTTTAATGGTGAAACCACCAACACACCCAAGCACAAACATACCTATACAGTGATGGGTGCCTTCTGCAGGGAGTTAATCATGAAATTTCAAATGTGAAGCCCAAATGCAAATGTGAGTGGAGAAGCAGGTTAAAGAACAGCTACACTCTTAATTTTGCCTCATTTTAAAACAATCCTTTTGCTCGGAACACTCATTCTCTTGCTTTGTAGCATAATCAATACACTGAAACCCTTAACAGATGCATGGTGATAGCTGAAAAGAAATCAAACTGCCTAGAAATCTAAAGCTGTGGCACTGCAGCCATCAGAAAAGATCTAATCAGGATCCTGGGACATCATATGAAAAACTATGGCAGGACAGAGCCAGTTTCGAAGTAAATAATGTGGAGTAATTCATCTCCCCCCCACTTCAACCTCCAAACAGCAATGCCTGCTCTCAGGTCTGATTTACTCTCTGCTCTCCCAGACACTCTCACCTTGGAAGCCTTTATGTTTTAAAACAGATTCACAGGCATTGTTTGCACTGCACCTAAATATCCACTGGCAGCTGCTTTGCCGTAGTGCAAAGCAACTGCAATGAAAAACCTGCAAAATTAAGTACACTGGGGACTAACAAAGAAAACAAAGAAAACTGGCCGTGTAATCTCTTCCCACACTCCTTACCCAAATCTCCTTTGGCAAGTGGCATGGGAGAGCATAGAAGGCTGAGCTCCTCTGCTTTGTACTGTTCTCTGGTGCCTCATGCAATTCCAACTGGGTGTACAGTGAAACACAAAAAAGCTATTCCTCACAAATGGGGAAGCAGATGGAGCAATATTTGCCATCATAAGTGCTTTTATTTCCAAAATTAAAGAACAAAACAAACAAACCCACCCCAAAACAATAGTTTCACTGGCACTAAATGTGCTATTGATCTGAAAGGACAGACCAGATGGGAAAAAGGTCTTGAAGTCTTCTAGATTAAACAAAAATGATTGTCTATAGAAAGGAACTAAACTAAAGAAATATTGGCCCTGTTGCTCAAAAGAGGGTATTTTTCTCTCTTTTAAAAGTGAAAACACATCTGGTTCACTAATAAGTGGAAGAATTATATCCTTGAAAACTGCAGGGGACACTGCTGCAATTTGGCACTCCCTGGAACACAGGCATAAAGATTTTCTAAAGCCAGTGGTTGCACTCAGGACACACAGGAAAAATTAAATGTGTGTACACTAGCTGGTCTGGAAAATATAGTTCATATTACACAGAGTTAGATAAACTCACAAGCAAATATTCTTAAGAAAAACTATTTCCACATACTGCTGGTATCCATATGTTGCAACCCAGCAATGATGGCACTATTTTAGAAGTATTTAAAACTATTTTCCTAACATGAATCTTGTGAAAAAATTAATTATTTTTTATGTGTTAGAAAAGAGTCTGCTGCTCCTCACCTTATCAGTGTGGGCTCCAAATGAATATTTCATGGACCCTGGAACTATTTCTCATTACATCTAGGAAGTGAACTGCAACAAAAGGTACTTGGATAATAAATACATCTGCAGGTCTGGAAAGCTTTTGAGAATTCAAGAACATTTGTGTATATAAACTGATGATTTATTGCCTGGGAAGAAAACTAATGTGCACTGTCAGTGATTCTGTTTATCCTTAATAAAAATTAGTAACTAAAAATAACTTCGAAATTGTAACTCAAATATCCACACATGTAAAAACACATTCATTTGTAACATAAAGGTCTTT
>VZUA01076424.1:396-11541 GCA_013401035.1 Horornis vulcanius | reverse complement strand
CATGGATGCAAATCTCTGCCAAGTGATTCAGATGGAGCTAGACCATGAACGAATGTCCTATCTTCTTTATCAAATGCTGTGTGGTATCAAACATCTTCATTCAGCTGGGATTATTCATAGAGTAAGTGAACTAAACTGTATAATTTGCATTGCACCTGGTTTTGTCTTGAGTATTTAAAAGATAAAAGAAGTTAGAAATAGGAGCATGAAGGGTGTTTCCTAGCCTGTCCCATAGGCAGGGAGAAAAAGCTGAAAGGAAGTCATCACACCCTTTTCCAGAGTAGTTCCTGAATGAGCCTTTTGAATGTTTTAAATGATTTGATAATGATCTGCACAGAGCAAACTGAAGATTTTTGCAGTGAGTTGCATTACCACCTCTAATTCTGTATAATGTTGTACTTTCATGGCAGGAAAGGATATCTGGAAGCATTGCTGCCTTTATTGTTTTGGTAACCAAACCTGAAATCCCATCTTTTGAAGGAACTGCCCATTTTATTTCTGCTCCTTTACTATCAGAGTAATGGATAAGTATCTGAAATCTCCCTATAAGAAGATGATGATAAAGACTTGTAATTGGAACTTAGATAACACCTGTGTGTCACAAATAATTTATGCAGATGGTTAACAGGCAAAACTGACTACAGCTTTTGTAATGGCACGTGTGTGTTGCAGTCTAGTCAAGAGATTTTGAATTGAAGTTCTGTTCAAGCTGAACATCTTGTATGTAATGGTATATAGGTTAAAGATTGCTTGAGAGTGCTGATAACTGTTCAAGTACAATCTTGTTGCTTTGGGAAATGGTAAGCTTTTATTTTTATAGTATTACATTTTTCTTTGTAACTTTTTTAAAGAGTTTGAGAAGTTTTCCTTTTTGAAGCAATAGAAAAGATTTAATTAACCTTAGTGATGTGGGATGGTTTCAGTCCTTACTACACAGTCATCCTTATGACGTGCACAAGAAAACAGATCACAAATATCAATTCTGTGCACTGCCACAGGAATTGCTATGTTAGGATGCTTGTCCAGGTCAGTGGTCCACCACATTATGACTGGGGTGTTGAATGGATTGCAAGCTGGATCTGCAGTCTGACACTCCTGTTCAGTGTGCCATCTTTTCCCCAGGGACACAGACAGTGGTTGAGTAGAAAATAAGAGTGGGCAAATTCTGCTTCCTTTTTTTTTTTCTTTTTTTGCTCAGCTAGTTCTAATACTCATCGGCTGCTTCATTCCAGTGAGAAGCTCATGGAATGAAGGTGAAGCCTTCCTTCTTGCGTGTCATTTCCCTGAACTGCTGTGTTGGAAGAGATGGGCAAGGGAGGGAGAAGCATTGCCTGCAACCAGGCATCATGCCTGATGCTGCTGGGTCTGCTTGTGGGCATTTGAGATAGGTCATTTGAGCTTTTTGCATTATTCTGGGAAATGCTCAGCAAAACTAGGTTGTTTCACTTACTGTTGTGGTACTATATTGCCTATGACTGAAATTATGCTGCTCGTAGTGTTCTAGTGTATATGCCTGTGGGTCTCAGATAATGGTTTGTATGCAGTTTCACATTTCCTCTCCAATACTTAAATATGCATGTTTAATGCTGTGGATTTCCCTAGGTCTTTTTTTAGTTTCAGAAAACAGTATATTGTCTGGACATGCTAGAGTAGGTAAAGTAAGAATGTCTCTCTGTGGATTTTAGCACAAGCTTAAGGGAACTTCTAAAAGTAGGCTTGCCTCAGGGTGGTTTGTACTCCTCTGAAGTGGGCATTGATCCTTTAGGAGTTGTGTATAAATTTAAACATTTTTACATTTACAGAAAAGAAGTAACTACTTAGGTAGTTGGGGAAGAGTAAAGACAGCTTTGAGGATAGAATTCCTGCCTCTGTAAATAGGGGTTTAGTCTTTGAAATTATTCCTATCATACAGGGATAAACTATCCTAAAGAGACTAAATACAATTGTTATGTAAATAGCACCATATGCATACATGAATGTTTTTAAAGGACATGTGCAGGTGTTTTTGAAGGACATTTCACTTGCACGTCTTCCTGGTAGATTTTCAGCTGACAGCTCCTTTTTAGACTTCGTTAGAAGATTGAGTGTATTACCTGTTGTGTGCATTGTGCCTTTTTACTTGGAGGTGTGAAGTATCAAAGTTTTGTTTCTCTGTGGCAGAAGCTGAACAAAACCTAGGAGTACAAGGAAGATATCCTGCAAAGGGACATGTATCACACAGACCATGTGGCTGCGCTAGTAACTCTTTGTACCACTCTTCTGGGCTTTCAGCACCAGTCTTTAATGTCCAAAGCTAATTATTTTACTGAAACTTCTTAAACATAGCCTGCACTACTGTGGCTACCCAAGGAGCATTCTGGCTATGAATCTAATGTTCTACTTCAGTGATCTCTAAAACTTTAAGCTTTTTTTGGTGTTGGTAGTTTCACTTTTTTTTTTTTTACCACATAGTTGTGGTAATCTCAGCATCTCAGTAACTTTTACAAAGCTTGTTGAATGACTGAAATCACAAAAATCTGTGTATGTGCTTTATAGCATTGGATACTACTTGCCATAGAAATAAGCTGTTTTTTTAATAGCAAGCTAGAGGTGGAACAAAGCAGAACTCAAACACGAAGAATTTCAGTCAACATCACCTTGAAGTTTAAGGGGCAAACTTGGTTGCCACATCAGTGGGTAAAGATTTGACCACAACTTTGCACTGACTTTAACAGATGTTGGCAAACTGACATTACTATGTTCCAAACATTTTGCAGAGATGCAATTTCCAGCCGATATAGAAGTACATGTTCATTTATATTTCATAATCTGAGGATGAATGATCAGCATTGTGGAGTTGTGCCTCACTGACTTTGAGGGACACGGAGTGTCTCATTAGTCTCACATGGAGGCTCTGAAACACTGAATTCTGCCCTATTTTGAGTACTTAACAAGAGGGCCTGATTATGGAAACCCTTCACAAATCTTCTATTAGAAAGAGAAAATCCCACAGAAGCCATGAATTACCCTCCAGAGATGTCCCTGTCTCCTTGTCTGCCTAATGGGGAGACATTGGCCATGCAGGAATCTGTTTCTTAAGCACTGACATTTTACATTTTTCAAGGGTCAGTGAGAGATTTTCTGCTATAGATTCTGGTTATATTTATCCATCCTAATTAATTAGATCACTTCCAAAGGAGCTTTTGAGTTTCTGTTTATTTAGCAGAAGACATATATATATGAGATGCAGGTTTTACATCTCTGCATGAATTTGAATGTAGTGTAAGTCAATTCATCATTCTGATCCTAGGCTTCATGACAGCTACATGGTGTTCAGAAATAAGGATGGACAGCATTTGGTAAGCAAAGAGAAGATCTCTTTAACATTTCGAGTGTTAATCCTGCAGCTTTGAGGAGGATGAGTGTAGTTAATACCATGAGCATGCGCCTGGCATTCTGGAATGAACATCCTGAAAATAATTGAAGTGTTCAGAAATAAAGCTGATAATGAAAAGGACTGTAGCAAAATCTGAAACATGGATATTAAATGGCCACAAGGCTTTATAGGACTTAATTTGTGGTGTGTGAGAATGTTTTAAGCTAAAGTTGTCTGCAGAGTCTTTGTGTGGAAATGCATGTGTGAATATGTATGTATGCAAGTCTTTCAACTAGTCATTAAAATTCTGTTGTTCTGGAACTCTATTTGTTGTTTCCTCTCTATCTTTAATGCGGTTTTCTTGGCATTATGAGGAGATTGCTGAAAGCCATCCAAGTACAAATGAAAACAACATAAATCTTGCAGATATCTGCCTTTAAGAAACAATGACAGATGGGGCTACTTATCAAATGCTTGCAGCTCAGGTGCTGGAGTCCTCTGTCACATCTCAGGTTTTTCTCTCATTAATCTCAGTATGAGTGTGGGCAGGAATTATCTTAGTCTTACCTGTGTTGTCCCATGAGCTGTGAATGATTTTATGATTGCAAAGGTATTCTGAAGTTACTCTGTAATATTTACTCTGTGACATTCAGGTGTGTGTAAGATCCTGCTGAGGTGATGACAGAGAAAGCCTGCGTAGTGTTTGCATAAATAAATGTTGCAAAGCCACTATTGTCAGTAGGGTTCAAGTGTAGAGAATAGTTACCATGTTGCTAACCAAAATGATCTGTAGCTGTGTCAACATTTTCCACTCCAGTTTAATGATTGTGTTAATTTTTGGCAGTTCTTCAATGGTGCCTTTTTGGGTTTGGTTGCCAAACTTAGTATAAAACCAAGTCTTACATTGGAAACTAAAACAGTGTGGGCATGGAGATAGCCTTTCTGTTCAGAGAAATATATTGGTTCAAAAGAGGTAATGCAACCTCAACTAGCAAATAAACCTTTTACATTCATTATAATTCTAATAATTCTTGTATCAAGATAATTATTGAATCAAGTGATTGTCATGTTGTGTTCTGCATTGTAGTAATAATTATTATTCCAGTGAGTAGTTCCTAGACCTTTCCTCAGAGCTAACACTTCTTACTAACCTCAGTTTATTTCAGACGTTGTTAACATATCTTTTAATGCTGGTTGTATTTTCCTTCTTTAATTGCTATATAAATCTACAAGCACAATAAAAGGAATTAATTCTGTAATCTGCTGAATGCACATAAATTAACACAAGGGGAGAAAAGCTGCAGTTATAGCAGTAACCTAGTTGTGTGCGTGGGATTTAATGTTAGCATTATCTTTTTAAAATGTGAACCACAGACTACTTTGTGCTTGTCTTAGCAGTCATATATGATGTTTCTTTTTAAAGGATTTAAAGCCCAGTAATATAGTAGTAAAGTCAGACTGCACTTTGAAGATTCTTGACTTTGGACTGGCCAGAACTGCAGGAACTAGTTTTATGATGACGCCTTATGTAGTGACTCGTTACTACAGAGCACCAGAGGTCATCCTAGGGATGGGATACAAAGAAAACGGTCAGCAAATATAGTCTTTCTTTGGCATAGCTTTATTTTTTTTGTTTGGCGCACCACCTTTTACATGTTAATGTTTTTTTTTCAAGCTGTAGAAATTTTATAAATTAGTCTTGTGACCAAAATGCAGATTCTGGATACACCAATTTGTTTATTCAACTCAACCCATTAGAAAATGTTTGCATTTAATAGGAGAAGGAATTGAGGGCCTTGTTTGTTTAAAAATTTATATAACTTCCTTGGTAGATTACACGACATCCAGGAAGAACTGGAAATACACTTTCTTAAAATGTGGCATGTACTTTGATATACCTTCATCTGACTTCATTCCTGGTGAAGATGTAAATTGTAATTCATCAGTAGATATGCGTACTAAATTCAGTGCTAAATAACTATATTGGGTATGGCCTTTCAGGAGGTAGGGAGCATAAAGTCTACTGAGGAATGAACAAGCTTAAGATAACCTACTGTGGCATTGCTTTTTATTAAAACCACAATCCTTTAAGCCATTTGCACTAAGTTCTTAATGTTGCTGAAGAAAAACTCTACAACATACTTGAGACAAGCATACAGAGAGTACTGTCATGATGCATCATAGATTCTTTGAGGTCCATGATAAATTCCAAGGGATTTTTACATTGCATACACTTCCTCCTCACCATACTCGCTCTGTGACCAGTCTGCCTCAGTATCTTCTAGAGGAAAATAACAAAAGGTATGTCATTTGAGGGAAAGACATCATCAGGTACATTGCACCTTCAAGGAAACAGCTAGTGGTACCCATTAGGAAAACAAAGTGACTGTGTCATTCCTGGCGCTCTGTTGGAGTGGCCTGATCCGCTGCCATTTCACTGCTGTGCTGTCCCCGTGGTTTCACTTGTCAGCACCACAGGCTGGGTTGCCCACAGGTCACCCTGTGTGTCTCAAACTCTCTGCCAGCCAGGCCTCCAGGGAGGCCCTGAGCTGTCTCCTGGGGATGTGTCACCTCCTGACTCAACTGGAGCTTGCTGTGCCTCTCAGCATTCCTAATGCAGGCTGCAAACCTGCCTGGCAACTGCAAACCATTGCAGCAAGTGACTCCAGGCTGTGTGTGAATGAAAGAAGCCAGCTCAAAGTAGTGAGAGTGGATCTTTATTGCAAGACTGTGATTTTTATTTGTTCGGATTGTTAGTGTGCATGAGAGGATGTAGTACATTTCTTCAAATGTCCTCCATGGTTGACTGTTTTTCTTGTCATTTTGGAGTCACAGGCTAGGTAGAACAAGTTAGTTATTTCTTTTAATTCCTAAAGTTTTCTAGATTTGCAAATTTAAGTTTGTCTTTTTTTCCCCCTAAAACTTAATATTGTCTATTTAAGGGACATTAAAGAAAAGTACCTAAAGCTGTAGTAGTGAGTCATGCAGCTGCCTTACAAAAGGAATTGATAGAAAAGTCACAAGTTTTCTGACTCAGCTTGCCTAGTTTAAATTTTTCTCTTAAATAGTGAGTAATTTTGGGTTGCAAAAGTGTGAAACAATCTTTCCATTACTGGAGTTAGATTGTGTTCTAGAGTATACTGTTAAGCTTGTGACAGTCCTGTTCCCTATGGAAGCATGACTTGTGTTGAGCATCATAAATAATAACTTACTTTCATTTGAAAAGCTATGATGTCTTCCCAAAGCCAAATACGTGGTCATTGAAATGAGTGGCACTTCTGGAGAGCGTAAATGCATGGAGTGAGTCCAAAGACAATTGCATTTCCATATGTACTGCTCTCATTAAAAGGCAGTTTGCATGAGCAGTTAGGGGTTTGTGGAGCTGCCATGGCAGGGAGATGGGTATCAAGGATGCACTTACAGTAAGAACCATGGGCTGTCCAGGAGCCTCACCTGTTAGTATTGCTGCCCATTACACCCATAGTTAAATTAACTGTGAGCTTATTTATTGCAGAGTTAAATATTGGAAATTGGCAGTTAACTAATGGTTACAGGGTTGTCTGGCAGTTTCCTGCAGTTTGTGCCCTGCTGAACTTGTGGGAGGATTGCAATATGTATTTTGATGACTGAGATAATGTGCTGCAGAGTAACATTTTTTTGGTGCTATACTACACGGATAATTGTTTTAAAACTAGCAAGGATCCCAAACAAATACATAGAGTTAATTTTTACACAGGGTTTGTTACAGGAGGATGTTTGGGGGTGTCACATTAAGAAACCAGCTGAAAGACACCAGAACTGTTTGTGCATATGATCCTTAACAGATTTCTGCACTGTTATGTCCATGATTATCAGTAAGGAAACACGGAAAAACAAGGAAAGCCCTAAACACTCTGAAACAACTACTTTTACATTTCCTACTAAGTAGATTGGGTTTAAATTTCATTTTCACATGGTATTTTTTCTCCTAGAGTTACAAAAATCAGTAAGCTCACTTCACGGGCTTGTTAAGAACATGGACTCTTCATGACAGCAATAGATTTTTAAAGTATTTTTCAAATCTGTAATGAGATTTTAGTCTTCTGTAAAAGTATTCACAGTAGCATTAGTTCAGCTTGCTACAAAAGTTAGAGACCTTAATTAGCCAGGTTTTTGTTTGATTTAATGAAGGCAGCAAATCAAAACACCACAAAACATTTCAAGTTTGGTTTTGTAGGGATACCAGAACTTTATCACATTGGATGCAAGCTAAGTGTAGGAGATTTGGGTATATTTTGGGTTGTGATGTCAGCATGTTGTTTAGCAGATCAAAAAGTCAACATATAGAATTTTATTTGAAAAGTCAAAAAGTTTTTAAAGGAAAAAGCGCACTAAACGAAGGTGTTGGCAGTATTTTTTTTAAATGAGCAAGGCCCTTAATTTTGACCTATTAATATGCACAGCTATGATTTCCTATCATATTATCTAGATACTATTTTAGAGGAACTTACAAATAAAGGAGACGGAATATTGAAATATAAGAAGCAATATTGTTTGACATTGTTGAGCTCCTTCAGAACGTTTACATATAATTCTTACTATACGATTGTCACTTAAATTCCCCTCTTACCTGCTTAATTGAAATTCCAGTGTCATATTTGACATAAAAGTATTTACAATAATAAAATTTAATTGTTACGACTTCAAGAAAACTTTTGCATATGGAGTTAACATTACCTCTGAAAGTAACTGCAAAAGAAATTGGCTTACCCTGTACAAAGTAAACTTGTGCATCTTTATGTTTTCTGAGTGATTTATTTTAAGGTAATGTAGAAAATACGTATTTCATTTTTTAAAAATTGCTTTTGAGTTTTTCTTTTGTATAAAATGTTATTTCAGCATAACTGGAGATATTTTAAAACAAATGATTTGAACTGAAAATCTAGGAGCATACTAACATTGTCATTAACTGATCCTCTAAAATTCTAAGTGATCTTTTACTGATTTTGTTTGCTTTTTATTTAAAGCGAGAGAGAGATGCATGGTAATCTGACTTCTAGGAAATATTTGATGTCAAATTTTAATTCCTATGTTATGCCTAATTGAGTCTCCTAAAAAGCATGAACTGTTTCAATAGGCAAAATTTTTACATATCAGTTTACTTAGTTACTTTTAGAATTATTCCTACAACTACAGTGGAATTACTTTCAAGGAATCAATCTGTCTTTGATGCTTGAGTCTGTTCTCTTGGCAGAGGTAGCTTTGAAGCCTCCAGCCTTGGAGAAGCGCTTTACTCTGCTTGATTCATCTCTCTCTCTGCTCAAGCTCTTGCTCTAGCACTATATTAAACAAAAGGATGTTTTTCTGCCTTGTATTTGAGACAGTTAAAAGCTAATCCTTACACATGGTGTATGTTAAACTGTTTTCATTGATTAATACAAAGACTTGCTCTTCTTCCTGTGCTGTCTCTGCAGTTTATAGGATGCAGTCATGTTATGCTTCTTTTAATTTTAAATGACCGTTTGCTTTGCTTTTCCTTCTTTTTGTGCTACAAACATAGTGGATTTATGGTCTGTGGGGTGCATTATGGGCGAAATGGTTTGCCACAAAATCCTCTTTCCAGGAAGGGACTGTATCCTTGTGCTGCTGCAGCAGGTTGAATTAGTTAGGAAGTGATTAACCTTTTTATTGATGTTGTGTCATGAAGATGCATATTGTACAATTTTTTTTTATTAAATGAACAGGATTTTTCTTGTGATACACTTAAAAAAAATCATTTATATTCAGGCTGCACCTAGCAGTAGGACATAGTCTCTGCTGGTCCTGTAGTTAGCATACGTTCACCTTCACTCATTTTCATTGCACATGCTTTTTATAGTCACTTCATGTGTATGTGTGTGTCTAGATATTTTTATTTATTTTATTTTAATAACTATCTTTTATGTTAATATCATTGCATTTTGTTTTCAGTTGACATTTGGTCAGTTGGGTGCATCATGGGAGAAATGATCAAAGGTGGTGTTTTATTTCCTGGTACAGATCGTATCCTTACCCTTGGCCTAGGATGTAGTTGTAAAAGGTCACAAGGTACTGCAGTGATACAGTTCCAGATTAAGGTGGTGATAATTTTTAAAATACTGGTTTTAAACTGCCTTTGCAAATTGCAATTTGCCAGTTCTTTATATACCACTTGGACAAACAGACCTTTTTTTTTCTTTTTCCTTTTTTTTCCCTTTTCTTTTTTTTCCAGTGTAATATAGTTCCNTATCAAAGACCTTTTTTTTTCTTTTTCCTTTTTTTTCCCTTTTCTTTTTTTTCCAGTGTAATATAGTTCCTATCCATACTTTTGAATGTTGTCACATTAAGACAGACTTCTTTTGGTTTAGGTAGTGTTTTCTTAGTTCACATACATTGGGTTTTACCTCGGAGTTCATTTTTATGTGGTAATTTACTAATCTTGTTTAGTACCTGAGCATGTTAGTAGTTACTATTCTTTACATTTTGTAGAAAATGTTTACAAACGTTCCTAACCATCTTCATTAGTTACACTCTGGAGATATATTTTTTGTATGCAGAAATTATCCTGCAAGTAGCTTTTAGAAATACCTGGCATTTCTTTCTATTGCATGAATGGTTTGGTGGTGTCTATATGGGTTGTCTTGTAAATAGTATTTCAGACAAAGAGTCTGTTCCAAACAAACAGAACTGACACCTCTAGATCATTGCTAAAATTAGTGAAAATAACTGGACTTTGATAACCTGTTTGTTTTACTATTACTTACAGAGCCTTTTTAAAATGCCATCAGAATTTTTTTCCTGCTTTTGCTGCAGATTACTGTTTAAAAATTTATATAGAACCATTTAGAGGTGAAAATGGGGTGGAGATTTTTGAGCCATGGTAACGAAATCCAGAGCATTCCTACTTTCACACAGCTCTGTCATTCCATGAGCTGCACCATGCTTTGCTTTATGCATCTGGTTTGCTGGCATGGCTTTTCAGTTTAGACTCAGTGCTGTACAACGTAAATAATTCCTTTTGTCAAGGCCTGTACTAAAGCTCAGCAGAGCTTGAGAATGCTTATATAGAAGTCTGCTGTTAAGTTTTAAGAATATAAGAGAGTTTGCTTCAACCACTGTAGATTTAGGTAGTCTGGTATCCAGTCTTTGATGGCAGCCAAAAAGGAAAAATTGGGGAGAATGTGAATTAATGTATATAAAATTATATCTGAGCTCTCCCCCAGTATTTAACCATCTGCAACTAGGGATTCTTGAGCCAAACTTTACTTTTTTTGTTTCTGTAAAATGTATCAAATTCTTCTGCCCTGAAGAGGTCAGTCTCCAGTTTATAGTGTGTAAACTTCTCAGTTAAGATGCTCTTTATGCATCCTTGAAACTCATTAACTTCATTCAGGTCCCTGATGATATTGTCACTGACCTATGTGGGCCAAGCCTTGGTCCTCTGTGTGCCCACTGGTGCTCAGTATTGCACATCCTTGGGGAGAGGTTGCCCAGGACTGGGCTGAGGTTCCAAGATAAGAATGAAGGACAAAGCACCCACTTGGGGTCATTTTCAAGAGTGCCTTGGTCATGTGTAGTAGCTCTGAATGTGTGTTCAGATCAGGGATTGAGTTCTCCAGAACCCAGACAAGACTTAAGTTAAATTTGTTGTATTTAAATATTTTGTGAGTCTTCTAATATTCTGTTTCTCAGAATTACATCCTTTTCTAGCCAGTAGTGATTCCAAGTGAAATACCTGTTGCCTTTACTACGCTCTCATAGTCTTGCTTTGTTTCACTGTTTAAGAAAGTAGT
>VZUA01076355.1:35468-58544 GCA_013401035.1 Horornis vulcanius | reverse complement strand
AAAACAAGAAAGCCACCACAAAAAGTTGTGACAATTCAACCTGTGATGGGTAGTGTGGCTCTCCCTGGGCTCAAGAAATCACTCACCACATCACTGGTGTGGCCTCTGAGCTGGAGACAATGCCACTCTTACTAGAACAGCCAGGAAAAGGAAACAGTAGATAGCACAGCTGCTTCAGAAACCTGTCATTCACCCCATCCACAGAGGGAAGATATCCAGGTTTTCCTCTATTTTCTTCTTCTCATACAAAAAAAAAAAAAAAAGCTGTAAATCCCTCTGTCCTCCAGTGAGACTGGCTTTGATATCCCCTGCACAAATACCAGGATGACCTGCTGGAGCAGCGAAGCACAGCAGACACAGCTCCACACTAACAAACAATTTCAGCTATTTCTGCTGCTGTCCTTGATGATCAAAGCTTTTCCCTAAAATAATAAGATCCCAAGGTCTCCAAGACCTGTTTGGTACCAGCTGAGATGGGAAGAAGACCCTTTCCTTTCAGGATGTCCAAGATGGAAGCAAACACCACACAAGCTTCATGTTAAACTGATGCACAGCAGCAAGAATGCCTTATTAAAACCTGCAACTAACTTAATCAAGGAGTCCTAATATTCATAACTGAACTTAAAAGCACTACCCTCTGGGACAGCAGAGAATTTTCCCTCAAAGCCTGTTCACCTCATTGACAGTCGTGTTGCTTTTCATAATCTTGTTCACAAATTCAATCAAGCTCCAGATAAAATCTAATCAAGTTGGACAAGCTGAATTGCAAGGGCTGTCGTTTCAAGTCCTTCAACAGGAGGTCAGCTCAAAGTAAGCCTCTGATGTCCCAGGACTTGAGCAGGATTATTTCATGTAGTTCATTGCTGTAGGCACCAAAGATCATTTTAGCTCCCCAAACTATTTTTAATACTCACTCTACTGGAGCATTGATCTCGAGACAAGCTAGGTTTAGTCTTCGGTCTTTTTTGCTCAAAGCCTCAGTGATTTCTCCAGGCACAAAAGTGCCTCTCTCAGGTACAGGAAAGAAGAGCTATTCACAAAACCTAATTATTATAATTGTTCTTCAACTGAAGTTTGTCCCTCTGGAAAACATCACCATCCCTGAGAACTACTGCTAGTCTGGAGATCCTGACCATTCCAAAGCAGATGTAAAAGCACCCAGACTGCCAGGGCAAAGCATTAAGGAAAACCTCATAATTCACATTTAAGACATGCTGGTCACTTCAGTCTGCCCTCTGGAGACACCCTTTTCCTTTTCCCCTCAAGTGAAAAACAAAATTTAAGCCATAGTCAAGATTTAGATTCTTTGGCTACTCCCCAGCAAACAGGCACTAGGAAAATTTTACTCTTACAAAAATTAAATGAGAGCAGAAGCCCTTTTATAATTATTCAAATCCAGACTAAAAGATTCAAAAGCATGAACAAAATGCTTTGATGATCTTGAAAATGAAACTCTTAACTCTTTTGAATACATGCTGATATTGTAAGAAAAAAATTATTCAAGTGGTTCTTGCTTCTAGTTAACTTTTAATTCCATCCATGGAGCCTGGGAATCACTGGATAACACCTAAATACCATACCTGACCAGTGTGACATGGCATGATGTGACCAGGGTTAAAGCATGTCCAGGCCATCCCACCTGTGGCTGTCACCTGCCTGCCTTCCTTCTGCCCACCAAGCACATCAAAATCCTTATTCAGACTAATAGATCTGATGCAGATTCAAGGCAACTCTCCCTATGAAAGTTATGTTGATGAAAAAAAAATGCTTTCATAACAATCTAAGTCACAAACTTCATTATAACTTAGATCTTAAGAGGAGGACACCACTTTTTCCCATCATCATACTTCCATGGATAACAAGACAATGAATGGACCCACTAGCCAAGTTGTGAACACTTGAAAAGCAATTATTTCTCAGTTACTGAACAGATAAACAGAACTACCAAGTTTCCAGCCAGAAAGCCACTCCTCTTCTTCCTCTTGTTCAGCATGTGTAGCTCAGGTCATTTCCGATTTTGATTCCAGCAGGAAGAGCTATTTCAGCCAGTGCCCAGAAATAAGAAACTCAGAAACCCAGACTCACTGGCTGCACTGCATTAAAAAAGCACTTGGAAAAAAGGCCACTGATTAAAGGGAGGCTGCCTTTATCTACAACCCACCAAATATCTGAAAGGATGTTCCCTCCCAGACACTTCAGTGTATCCATCCTGGTTCCCTTCCTTTCTCTCTTTTTAAAGTTAAGTGTCTATAAAATAAAAGAAAGTGTTTATTCATTTAACTATTCATCCAGCCAGCTTCAAAATGAAAATATTTCTGTCCTGTCTCCAATCCAGGTTGGTCCCTGGTGACTGTCTCCAATATTTTACATAACAATATGTCTTTCTAGAAACTAAGCTCTAGGGAAAATGAAGAAGTAAGGAAGCTCGAGCATATTTATCAGGCTTGGCACTTCCTATCGGAATGCAGCACTGGAAAACCATTTCCCTGACAAATGGATGGGCCTGAACTGAGTTGCACAGCCCTGTATCTCCCTTTCAGCCTCATCATTCTTCCAAAGAGGTACAGCTCTGAGGAGGGCTTCAAAATGTAGATGAACTTGTGAGAGGGGGGCTTGCAGGGAAGGTGGGGACTGGAGCAACGTTACAGACACCAGCTGAGCTCCAGGGCTCTGCTGAAGAGATCTGTGCCACTGCTTGTCCAGCTGTGGAGTGGCATTCCAGGCCCACCCCAGACCCTGTCACACAGAACAGCCACATCCCATTTCACAGGTCACACCCAGAGCACATCCACCACCAAGGAGAGCATCATCACATCATAGATAATCTACTGCTACAGGAGGGAAAAATTGATCACCTGCTCACGTGGCAACAAGAACTGCTCAAGACTGTTAAAGTGATAGAGAGTGTGGTCTTAAGGGTAGAGAGAAAAAAGAAAAGAATAAGCTCTGAAAAGGATGGGTTGATATTAGCACTATAAGAGGAACATTCCCTGCTCAGCTACAACTCTGCAGGTCACAAATTAAGCAGAAATAAAATGCTATTACAGACCCTTTCACCAGCAGTTCCAGTGGGTTGCTCTATTTGCTCTCTGCATTGTTTCCAACTCCAAACCAGAAAGAAGCCATAAAGGGCAGGAAACAGCTCATCTATAAGCCAAAACCAGAAGTGTGATCTTTTCCATGATGGTTTAAAAACAGCTATGGTTTAGGAAAGCCTATGGGGTCACATGAAGACAGAAGTCAGCCAGCAACATTTTTATTTGGTTCCTGGTTTCTGCTTCTTGATTGAGCACTCCAAGATATTCCAGAAGGGAGATTCAATATGAAACCTGTCCTGTCCCACACTTTTCCACCCAACTCTAAGTGCTGAAGCACTATGAAGGCACAGGGACTTTGTTTCTGTGCCAGGTTTATGCCAGGTCAGGGTTACAACAGTTCAGCTGCCATGAACATCCAGCGCTTCATGCCTGGCTCAGATGTTCAGTCTGGCTCACTGGGCAGCTGCTCAAACACCTTGGCCCCTGGCTAGCAGGGCTGCTCCTGTGCATACCAGGCCTAGTTACACTATAACAGGAACCAGACCTACCTGTGTGCTGCTGTGAAAACCTCTTTCCAGCCGGGCCAGTTCCTTGATTTAATCACTGAGCAGCCCCAGAGTGCAAAATGTTCCAGTCACCCTGCTGGACCATGACCTCAGGAACCACAAACTTCCACTTCACAGAGGTCTAAAGATGCATATTTTATTAGGGATGGAAGAGTCTCATCAGTGTTAGGATTCCCCATGCAGGACCTCAGATTTAGGTGCTATTTACACCAACAATGACTCAGTGTTGAAATCACAATTTTGCACTATTCCTCTGCTGAGGTCCTGCCTGTAGGTGCCTATCATAGAAAAACATCCAGGTTCACAGCCCAAATCTCATTTTAAATCGTGCTCAGTATGTTAGAATACAGAACCATCCATTTCTTTATCTTGTTCAACAAGCAATATAAACGTATTTATTCCAAAAGGGTGGTGGATACAGTTTCACCAACACACACAGGTCTTGGCACTGCAGATGGATACAGCAGTGCCACTCCATGGGAAATCAGGACCAAAAAAAGTCTTTAATGTCATTAAAAAGTAAAGGAGACTTGGAGTACACAGTTACAGACAGTGCCAGAAAGTGCTGGTCAGAATCTTCCTCCTCTCAACGTTTTAAAAAAAGATTTGCAACTCTACAGAGAAACAGACCCATTTTTCAAAGATTCAGATCACAAGTACAAACCTTGCAGCAAACTTTGGGCTCCATACAACCATGGGATTTCCTGGGGTTTCAGTGTACACACAGACAAACCTAAAGTCAATTTGTTTGCATGGATTTCTACAACATAAAGATGTTTGGGTTTGATTGTTTGGGGGTTTTAAAAACAACTTCAAAACTCTCCTCTAACTTGTAAGGAAAGTGACAATACTAAGTTTTCTCCTGGGCTCTTGGAGTATAACTAAGCACCTGCATGTTGCAAAAAGAATCTAAATAAAAAACCACCAGCAACAACAAAACACTCAAACCACACAGGACTTGAGAACACGCAGTTTATCTGCATTATTTGAAAAAATAGACTTTCCAAACACAGCACAAGGGAGGAAATATTTTTGCAGTGCTCCACAGCTCCCAGAAGAATGACCTCTCCTACCACCAGCCCCAGCCTGTGCACTGCAGACTTGGACAGCACCAAATCCTTCTGCTCTTCAGAGATGCAGAAGAGGAAGTGGTGACACTTCAGGCAGGCAAAGCTTTCCTTTTAAGTCCAGGATTGAAAAAAGTGCAAGACAGCAGAATTATAAGTTGCTCGATCATAATTCTAGCAGGAAACACTCTGCTCTTATCAGCACTGCTTCAAGCCACCCTTGTTATGCTAATCCAGTAACTTGTGAACGCTGAAGCGCCCTTGATAGAGGACCATTGTGAGAAAATAGTCCTTCAACGTTTGTTTTCATAGCAGCTACATCTGGGGAAGAAATTAATGCAAAGCTTCCACCTCTCAGCAGAACACTGCTAGGATCAGTTTGAGAGGCAGAAATGCAAAGTCCCCATGCCCTGTGGAAGCTTTAGGCGCTCAGAGCTTCACAGACCCACACCTTGCAAATAAGAGCAGCCCAGCCCTCTGCACTGAGCCGTGTGTCACCGGGACACAGAGCAGATTTCACTGCTTGGGATTGCTGCTCCAGGGTGGCCTGGAGTGCCAGTGTTAGCACAGCAAGCAGCTCCCCTGCTCCTGTCACCCTTGTCACCAGAGGAAAGCCTTCACCCTGACGTGTCTCCAGCTGGCAACGCTGCTCTGTGAGGAGCATCCCACGCACACCTTACATAATGCTGTGAGGTGCACTAAACACCAGCTTTTGTCTAGGAAAAGGTGAAGCCCCACAAGCTAAAAGCAAAAGTTGTGCCTTTTATAGAAGGCACTGACTGCAATTTGATTTCTCTGCTTGTGATAAACATACTGTTTGCAGCTTTTCACTGTGTATTTCACTGGAAAATTTAAACCACTTGGGACACTTGCTGTTGATAATGGAGACTTCCCCCACTTCTCCACCCACTAAAAGACAATTCATCTCACAACCTCAGTTCTGCATTGTGAAAACATCACATCCTCCCACCAACAGACAGCCTTGCCAGTCAGCAGTCCTGAGCCTTTGACCTTGAAAACCTTGAACACACTGAAGCCTTCCTTCAGGGAGGCCACAACACTACTCAGAGGCCAAAACTATAAAGAACTGGAAGGAGGAAGTATGTTTTCTTTCACATCCCAAACTGGCTGATAGTTCCCCCCTCACAGTGTAATTCTGAGCTGTTCTTCCAACCAAATCCTTTTTCTCTTGTCTCTACCTAGGTATGCTGAGATTCTTGTATCTACTGTGTATTTCTGTGTCCTCCTCTTACCTTTGGATTAATAACCAGTGCTTTCTATCCATGAAGAATCACAACAAGACAGAAGTGCTACAACAGAAGAGCTTGACAGGCCAAGCCCAAGGTGTTGCACAACCACCCAACAAACCCCAAGGGAAAGGCTTCTTCATCCAAAACAGCTGCAGTGGTCACAGCCTGACACAGCACCTGCAAAAGGGCAGCCACAGAGCAGGATTCACCAGCACCTGCTGAAGATCAGGCTCCAGTGCTCCTGCTCACCAGATCCTCACTTGGCCTCACTGGGAGGGACTTGCACTTCTAACCCACAAACCAGGCCCTTTTTCTTTCCCTGCTATGTTCACAACTGCTGACTGGCAGATTTTGGGTTACGGTGCCTTTCAGAATGAAAACCCAGGAGCACAGACTCTTCAGTCTGCTGTTTTAAGCCTCACATCTTGGGTTAGAAACACAGCCCACAACATTCAAACTGGAAGTATGAGGAGGGATCCAGCAAAGGAAGAATTCCAATGGACAACAGCCAGCTGCCTCCTCCACTTACTACTCTGCACTCACCTACTGCTGCTCTTTGAAGCAACACAGAGTCAGGAGAGAGCCCTGGCCTGAAAATTCTTGGGCAGGATTATTTAATCCAGCCTCCCATGCAACATTCAGGCCACAGCCATTGATAGCTGAGCAACGGGTCATTGCTGCTATGAATATCCCTGTGGTTGCTCTGATTTTTGGCCTATCATTCAACACACACCTTGTGGTGCCTTAAAATGACTTGTGTACGTTTGCAACATCACCAAGGCTGGTCACTTCCACTATCAACACAAACAGCATTTACCACTTCTGCAGGGAGTACTTCCACAAACTTAAAAATTAAATTGTGCTACTGAAAAGCAGCTGTTATTGCCAGATCAGCTTTCTCAGTAAGAGGTTGCAGAATAACAATTTCAGAAATACATGATATCACCTTTTCTTGCTGCTGTGGTTCCTAGAACACATTTTCATCAAATCTACACCAGGAACTGGTGCTTAGTTACTTATTTGCCTGCTGTGTTTTCTTTTATTTCAGTGTCTTTCAGTTCACTGCTGCAGCTGGGTGGACTTTCAGCCACCTTATCTTGACCAGTGAACCACATTCCTTGGCTTTGTAGCAACCTTCAGCACTAATACCTACACTTACCTTCATGGCCAACTTTGCATTTGCAAACAGCTTTGCTGAAGCACCAAATACCTTGTTACATGTGCAGATCAGAAATTTGCCAGTTTGGAACATTATCCCAAAGTGGGATTCACCAGTGTGTAAAGCAGAAAAATCCCAGGCTATGTATGAACTCTGCCATAAAGGTTGCCACAAAAGGGAGCCAGGTGAATAACTTTGCATGAGTAGTTTTAGTCATATTTTTAAGCCAGGCCACACCATCTATTCAACTTGCACTTGAAATATCTCAGGCTTGAGATCCACCCTTCCCTACAGGGATATTTTCTTTCTATTCTTGATAGACAAGCATTTTAAGCCTCATCTGTGAATGTATTTTGAGTGAGCATCCTAATCAGGAACAAAAATCCCTACTTGCCCCAGTGTAGGACTCACAGTATCTCTTACTGAAGCTTATTCTCCAATCAGGTGGGGCTGTCAGACCTCACTGATTGCAGGACTGGCAGCAAAAATACAATAAAAAGAAGAGAGTCATGTCCTCCTCAGCAATTTTCCATCGCTACTAGTGATCAGCATCCCTTTCCACAAACTCAGCTCTCTAAAAACACCATCACTACCAAAAGCAGTTTGGGCAACAATGGAGAGTTAGAGCTCCTCTGACCAAGCCCATTCGATTGGTGGGGAATTTTATCTTGACTCCCAACCTGGACAGAAAGCTGGATCTCTGACAAGAGACATTTCACAGCACTTAAGGGCTGGCAGCAGTTGCCCAGAATTCTTCACCCTTTTAGCAGGTGTTAAAGCTCCTGGGAGAGAGCCAAGCAGTACTTTTGACTGACTGAAGCAATCGAATCATTGGTTACATCACCCAAATGCTGTGAAGAGTGAGAGCAATTCACTAGAAAGAAGTTTTGACCAGCCCCATGATAAGATACCCTGAAGCCACAGACCAAATATCTGCAATAACTCCCGTGTTTTCATGCTGCCTTTTATTGAATGAAAGCAAGTGGTGCATAAACTGCAGAACAAAGTAGAGCAGAGCAGCTGCTCAAACACTCTTACAAGGCACTCAGTAACTGTTCTCACTTAAATCTATGCAGCATAAAACCAGCTACAATACCACTGGCAATAAGTGTGTGCAAGTAAAGCAGTTCTCTATCCTTTATGGGTCTGCAGAAGAACATTACATGACACTGTTTGTCTTCTCTGCAGAAGGAGCTAAAGAGAGAGGCTTTGGATTTTGATGGTTCTTCCCATCATCTTTGACAATAAAACAGCTCAAGTTTATACTAAAAGAGAGCGCAAGCATGAATGTGTATTGAGGAAGTATTTTAATTTAACTCTGCAGACAGCATTAGTGGGAAAAAAATGCAGTACTTTACAGCAGACAAACCTTACCCTCTACAAACTGCAGGAGAAGAGTGTCCATGACTGGAAGTGGAAAAAAAGGAAGGCAAGAGATGGCTAGAATGTGTCCCTGGTGCCTTCAGGGGTTTAATCTCATTAGCTGAGACAATGCAGCCTGGTGCACTTGCACCTTGAGATCAGTAACAGGCTCTCTGTAGGCTTTACCTTGCCTTGCTAACAACACAGTTTCACCTTCTTAAGGCTTTGTCACATTAGTTTAAGGACACACCACACATGTGAACCTGTGCTCTTCCTCCTCCCCTGTTCTCTGGGGACACAGCCCCTGTGTGCCACACACATCACTATTTACCCTGCTTTGCTCCATGATAGTGAGGGTATTTGTATGAGGGGCCACTTCCTTTCTGAATTCTTTGTGCCTCCATCCTGTCTAGGTGCCATAATCCTGTTTATGACATGCTGGTTGCTATGGAAGTGATTGTATTGTCACTGGATTATGCCCTCAGGTGGAAAACATGTAAGGGAAGGCACATGAACAGGTTTTTGCATACATTTAAAGACATGATAGTGCAATCTCACGTGCAATGACCAGGAGCTTTAGCAGTAGCTTCCAGATACAGAATATAATCATGAGGGATAGCATAGTATCAAGTTTTCATTTGGTTTTCTCCGAAAAAAAAAAAAAGATTTTTTTTTTCATTTTCCTGTCACTGGCTGCCATTCTTTAATTTGAGACAGTGCCCTACAGTTGAACAGTACAGTCCCAGCCACTTTCCCAGGCTCCTGAAAATACTTCTGCACTCAAAACACTGTCTCTGAAGATCAGGGTAAAAGAAGTGGCAAGATCATATAACCAGGCTCCACAACTCCCAACTGCCCTTTTGTTGATTACTGTCTTTTACAGAGCAGGGATTTAGAGAGCAGGAGCAAGGGAGACAGATCGTCTCAGATCTGACACGCTTGCTGAGACGCATGACTAACTCAGCTTGAGCCAGGACGTGCCTGGAATGTGTAACCCCACCTGGAAGCCTTTTTACCAGGGGCACAAGCTTGGGGGGTTATCTGGCTGCTGCCTGGATGGTAAAAACATGACAGCAAAGAGTGCAACATGAACAGCATAAAGACCCTGTTCCTTGTGAGCAGCTGGGAATCACACAGGATGCTTTCCTACCTAGCGAGGCCTCACCCAGCAGCACTGGAAGAGCTTTAGATCTTTACAGCCAGGATTGTGCAAGAACCAGCACCCCAAGTGCAGCATTGATGGCCACATGCAGTGGCCAGCACCGTTCCCCCAGTTGATGGTACGTGCACACACATGAGCTCTTCCTCCAGCCGTCAGCTCACTCATCTCCATCAGCAGAAATCCTGCCCTGGAACACAAAGAGCCACACAGGCCAAAGCACAGGTGTACCAAGAACAAGATTCTTATCCCAGTGTAGTTAAGGTTTTGACTACCAAAAGAATATACAATTATCAGCTAACATCAAACTTTTCACCACGTAGTATTTCCTTACTGCAGCCTTAGAACAGTGCTGCAGCTCCCTTTCACACATGTCCTACTCTTAACAGGAAAAAAAATATTCCTCACTGAGAATGAAGCTGAGGACAACAGCAGTTTCCAGAAGCTCTCAGCCCTGTTTACAGTTAGCCATATTCACAGCACAAGGCCATGACCACACACTGACCAAGGTCTGAGGGCAGCTACACAGAAAATACTCAGGATCTCTGTTTTCCCAGGAGACATGACCAGTGACTTGTTGGAAGGCAAGAGCATGTCAAAGGCTAGTTGAACACAAACTCAAGAATAAAAGCCTAGTTGATCATACCCTCAAGGATGACAGCCTTGTAGGACTAGCTTTAGCATCAAAGAAATGCTGATGGGATGTGTTTGTGAGTAGGAAGCAAAGAACTAAACTGCTGGTGAATCCCAGCTGAAGGCACAGATGTTAGAAAGGAAGCTCAACATTCACTACATCTGACAAAGCAGCAAATTTCACTTTGGCTGAGAAAAAACAGACACGCCTGATTTGAACTTGAACCTCGACGAGCATTCAGAGCCTATCCTGAAAATTGGTTCTTTCTTAGGAACCTTGTGTTTAATTTATTGCATCACATAACCAAGACCACCCTTGCTGGAGCCAGCACATATAAACCAAACCTAATAATTAATTAATTTAGTGATGAGAGTCCAGCCCATGAGTTACACCTGCAGAACTACATTTCACCAGTGGTATTTGTCATTGCTGTGGTCCAAGAGGTGCATCTCCTCCCATCAGAAGAAGGTGATTCAGATCTATCCACAAAAATGAACCTGCATCTGCAGAGGACATTAAGAGGTGGGTCAACCACAGGCAGAAGGTGTCATACCTAGCAAATGGCTAGTGAATGTATTTAGGACAGGAATAAGACAAGCAGCCATGTCTCAGAGCAGCATTTTCTTGAGAACAAAATTAACAGCCATGAAATACTATAGCAGGCAACTGAATTTTAATAGCTGCAACAAATTCCACACAAAAAAGGTTGAAAGGGCACTGCAGTGAGACACACGTGACCCAGCAAGCAGTTGCCTCAGTAAGAATTTCAGACATAAGATACAAGTACAGAGACAAGAAGAATTAACATGCCAAGGGGGGATTAGGGTAACCAGATCCCCATTCCTTCTCATCATCCTCTGCTGGGAGAGGAGGCAAGTTCACAGCTTGTCCCTTCCTCCTTCTCCCACAACCTCCACATCACCCGAGGCCAAAGCTAAGCTGCACTAACAAAAACAGCAGAGGCAGCCTAAACTGTCCACCCTTGTTATTTACACCTCAGCAGAACGCTGCCAGCATCCAGGATCGTTCACACGGCTGCTCCAAGAGCCGCCTGCTAACGCAGGGACCTTGGGAGCACCTCCCAGAGCACCGCCTGTCCACAGGGAGAACTCTGTCAACAGCACCTGACCTGCTTCATTTTCATCTTCCTCACTTTGCCATTTAATATTGGAGCGTTTTAAATGCCGAAGAGCTTGTGTCTGAAGGGATTTTTAATTTGTAGCAGGTCAGGCTGAAAAAGCTCAAAAAAACCCCTGACCTCTGCAGTGATCAAGAGATTCACTGCTAGAGTAGAGTACAAAACCTGCCCCAGAACATGGTCTCCAAGACCAGCCAAGAACCTCAGCAGGATATTTACCAATTTATGACATTGAAAGGCAATTTTAACCTTGTAAATTTGCTGCTCCAGCTAATTTGTCTACTCAGGTTGATCCAATGTTTGTTGTCTAACCTGTAGGAATTTTACATATATACAGAAGTAAGGAAGGTCAGCAGACCCAGCATATTTGACCTCAGAGGTCAGGGATGAAAACCAGTCCTACCCAAGTTCCAGGCACTCCTCAGTCTCATAAACCAACAATAATTCAGACTGTGTGAATGGGGATGGGAAGGACAAACAGAAGACAGCAGACAAATATTGTAATACAAAAAGACACACAAGAAGTGTTGTAAGGTGGTTTTAAAATAGCACCCTCATCAGAAGTAAAGGCTTCTGTTTAGCTACAGAAGTGTCAAACAAATCATTCCATCCTCATTGGATGTACTATCTGTGCTTTCCACTAAATCCAGACAGAAAAAGACCCAAAACACAGCTGATCCATTTTTTCCTGCCACCTACTCCAATTGAAACTGTTCCCCTCTTAAGGGAACACGAACATTAATACTTGCCATTGCCTAGCAGTACCTCTGATCTACTCTAGTGCAACAGCCCCCATTTTTTTCAAGTCCAAAATGATCATTCTAACCTTACTCAAGTTAAAAATCTTAAGGAAAAAAGTGTTAAAAAAGGAAACCTATCTCTCCAGTCATCTCTAAGCCCACTGGCAGCCAGCTATCTCCATCCCTAGCCTTTTCCTGGGTCTGTGCCTTTCTCTGGATTGCTTGCACTTGACAGCCTGTCAGTCCAATGCTAAAAGGAGATCATATTATCAGGGTCTACCATGGCATTCGCAAGGACTGGAACTACAAGCAGAGATGCAGTAGGGTAGAAATAACAAGTCCTTCCCCAAAATCCTTTCAACCTTCTCTCTAGCTTTTCTTCTGCAAAAGAAAAAACAAAAACCCATGAGCATTTCAAAGGTATCAGAAGCAGCACAAGCTTCTCTCAGAAGACCCCAATCATCTGTTGCCGGGGGTCACACGCACAAATTAGTTCTGAAAATTACCTTGCTTCCCATTTCAGAAACAAGAAGAGATTACAAAATAATAGAAGTTCACTATTGATTTTCTTCCCCCAGAAGACTCAAAAAAAGTACCTGGTACTTTTCATTGTAGAACACCCGGCTATTCCCTAACTTCCTAAAAGCAAAATGGGCTCTGTGTGCAACGTCTGCAATTGTTCTCATTACACTTATTCCAAAAGTGTAATTCCCTCGGGTGCTAAAGGTTTAATACAATATTTCATATTAAGATAATATTTTCATTAGATTCTCCTTCCTCTTTTCTCTTTGAAAGTTACATTAT
This sequence comes from Horornis vulcanius, assembly GCA_013401035.1. Classification (NCBI taxonomy): domain Eukaryota; kingdom Metazoa; phylum Chordata; class Aves; order Passeriformes; family Scotocercidae; genus Horornis; species Horornis vulcanius. The sequence continues at coordinate 45,627 of VZUA01076355.1, read as the reverse complement.
TACACCTCCCAAGGAAAAAAAATATTTATAAGCAGGACAACTCCACCCTTTCCTCTCAGTTCAACACTACAAGGCAAGATTCAGCCAGAGGTCAGTCACAACACACACTCAGCTGCTTCTTTCATTTCTATGCCTTTGCATGTTCCTCACCAAAAACCTGACCTGAAAAGAGTTCACCATATCTGTATTTGCCAAAAAAACCCATGATTTCTGCAATTGATGCAGCACAGCTTGTTACAGCTGCAAACGTTCCCGGGCTCTGATAATTATAAGCCCATGGCTGGGTGTCTAATTAAAGGAGGAATGAATTAATGAGTTTTACCAAAGGCTTTTGAGTCACCATTATAATTCTCACCCTTAATCGGCTGCAGGACACTCAAAGGACACCGTGAGCAGGATCAAGAGCAGAGAGGGGGGATAAACCACCCCCAGCTGATGCTTCCCCCATCACGTTCCTCTCCAACATGTCACTGTCATTCAGACCCCGGCAGCCAGATCAAACCCAGCAGGAAAACGCCTGGGCTTTTCGGACAGCTGAATACAAAAACGCTTCCTGAAGCTGCCACAAAGCGCAGAGCAGCCTTTGAATGGCGAGAGCGGCGAGAGGCTCCGCGGAGCGCTGACTCCGGCACTTCCATTCATCCCGGCCCCAGCCCCCACCCAGCGCCGACAATTACAGTTCAGTCTCAGGCTCCCGAGGAGGCAGAAATTGAAAACACGTTTTCATTGAAGCGCAGCTTGAATTTCATGAATTCCATTACTCCCGCCTTTCTCAGCATTTCCTGGAGTGAGGACTGTAAAAGCGGGGAGCAAGGGGATGGGGCGGGCCATAGGTGAGGCAGCAATCCTGTGTCACCCCTCTGTCCACACCAGCCCGAACACAGAACTGCAGGCACTTGCAGCGAGGATGCAACAAAGACTACCCCTAAACTAAAGAAAATAAGTATGTATTTACCACGAGCTTAAGGAGAAAATAAAGTAACAAACTGCCGGAGGCCTCGGAGCAGTAACAGCTACAGGCACAGCCCCAGCGAGAAGCATTACAATTCCAGCAAGCACCAGAAAACAGATCTTTGGCAGACTGAGGCATTCTTAGCACCTATAGCAAGTGTCAAAATTCCCAGTTTATCAGCTGCAGGAACCTGAGCACGCTGTTGAACTTCAAGAAGGCTCACCCCGGGGAAAAAGCGATTATAATCAGAGAAAACAGGTAGCACCGAGCAGTTTTTTCCACATGTACAGTTGTAACACAATCAACTTTGGAATTATTCAGGCGTGCTAATTAACACCCTATGGATAGCTTTGATACCATTAGCAATGCTTTTAATGGCTCTGTCACTGACACCGTCCTCCCTTTCTCCCCAAACCCAGCCTGGGCCTTATCTTAAGGAGCATTACATCATCTACTGCACCAAGGCCTCCTTGTAACAGACACTATTATGCAACTGAAGTGCCTCCATTTGGATTTTGGCGTTATTTTGAATTTCGGCGTTGAATAGAAAGCTTGTTTAAATTCCCTGCATGAACAGCAGCATTTTACAGCCTGAAAAGGGCGTCCGTGCACAGACACCAACACTGGCATAACAACGCGTCTGAATGTGTTATACATTTGTGAAACATCCATTCCCCACATTCCCTTTTCCCCTCGTCCAGGAATAAGTCCCGCATTGTTAGGGCTGATTAGCAATATCTTTCATCCCTAATTTCACACTACAAAGGGCTTTCATGCATATGCACGTGTGGCACCATTCTGAGCCATATCAGCCAGAAAAAGCATTTAGGAGTGACCGAGGAAATCGCAAAGGAAATCGCAATCCGAGGTGCAGCTCCAGTTTAAGTGAAGGTGGAGGGCAGTGTCAGCTCTTTCCCTGGATGGTCTCAATGCTGCTCTTACCGTTGACCAAAAACCGCTCATTTGTTAAAATAATAACTTCAAAGAGGGCTGGCACACATTCCATCTGCTGAAGCAAGCAGCCTGATAAGCATGTGAAAGCACACATTATTGCAAATGTTACCCTCACATCCCGGTGCTTGGAGAAGGGAATGGCACAAGTATCGTGACTGAGTCACACCAACTGCTGTGGCCACGGATTGCACGCTAACCTACTTTTCTTTTTTTCTTGCAAGAGAATAGCCTTGCAGTCTTAGCACACAAATGACTACTTTGCAAAAACGTGCACATTTGCAGCTTACCAAACCCTAAAGCTCACAATTACAAGATCAGACTCAAAAACTATAAGTAGCTCATTACGTAGAAATCTAAAAAAAAAAGGAGAAAAGTTTGAAATTAAAGCTTTTGGAACATGAAAGTGCTCTGTGTTTTGCTCTTTCCCAGTTTATCTAACACAGAAAAATAAAGAAATAGCATCAGCATGGCTCTGCTCCACAGCCACTACTCACTAGGTACCTGAAGACCCTTTTGCCATGCAGCAAAAATAATTCCTGGTTTGAGAATAAATGTAACCAATTCTTAGTTTTTCACCACTGCATACAACATCAGTCACCCCTTGAAGTGGAGGAGAGGATTTCTAACAGTGATGACTTTTTTGTTTTTTCAGACTGTCATATGAATGCAACCCCAGGACTAGAAGTCTTGCATGAACTTGATCCTCCTTGATTTTAGCTCATCTGTCTTGTTAATCATTGTCATCAGCTAAAACAAAGAACTGGTAGGATGACATATCCAGAAAGTGCACACAGCCTTGCCAAGAGAGGAGCTAAATTACTGGGCNTCTTGCATGAACTTGATCCTCCTTGATTTTAGCTCATCTGTCTTGTTAATCATTGTCATCAGCTAAAACAAAGAACTGGTAGGATGACATATCCAGAAAGTGCACACAGCCTTGCCAAGAGAGGAGCTAAATTACTGGGCTTGGATATTATTATTATTATTATTATTATTTCCTCAGCATACATCAATAAGTCCCTGTGTATTATGAGTCTTATTCATGTCTTAAAAGTGAGAATTGAGGTTCAGCACAGTAGGTAATCCAGATATATTCCAAAGTTACTCAGGTCTCATCTGACTCTTAGAGCAAATAAATTCCCAGACATCACATCCCTTCCCCCAGCTATGGGAATCACATTCAGCTGAAAACGAGCCAAGTTCTCCTACTCGCTCAAGGGGAATGGGAAATCTCACTACAACTGGTGGAAAAGTTACTACTGAAAGTTAAAACAGGAACAAGAAGAGAGCTGACAGTCACCAAGAGGTTAATGTGAACAAAGTGCTGATTCCCCTCCACCCTAAGAAAATTAAGAGTGAGCACCACCTTACTCACTGCTTGCTTGCAGCCACCCAAGCAAATTCACTTGACATCAAAGACTGTGAAAGAATGACTTCAGGAGAAGCTTTGGCCATCATCCTTGGGCCTTTGGCACACTCATCCTCACAGGTACAGGAGTGTCCCCTGGAAGGACAGTGACCACCAGGCTCTGCCACAGCACAGTCTTATCAAAGCAAACATCACCAGCTCTGGACTTCACCCTTTCCATCAGTAAGTGCTGCTGGGGGAAGGGGAGCAGGAGAAGAGGTGTAAAATTATCCTTGTCCTAGAAGAAAAAGGAGAGGGAAACCAAACCAAACAGAAAGAACAGAAAAAAAGGAATTCCAAAGGATTGGAGGGTGCTTGTTTCTCCAGTTGTCTGCTCTGAAGACACTTGGCAAGAAAGCTGATGGGACACAGGCCCATAACTTTCCTCTCTCTCATACTCAATGGACAGGTTTTTGTTTACAGGTTCCAAAATAAATATAATCCCAAAATACAAGTGAGATCAAGAAGACTTGTGGCACAGCCCCCTAATCCACATTCAGAGCCTTGGGATTAAGTCAGAGAAAGCACCTGACTTCCTACCCCTAATCTCCAGAGTCATGCCTAATGGGATATGTTCTTCTGGGTGGGAAATTCTCACTTTCCCTAATAACAAAAAATAAAGAACACTAAAAATCCACACCAACATCTGCTTTAAGCACTGCTTGCTTTATTGGATCAACATTTAAACAAAGGTGTTTTGTTAACCTGGAGACCACAGATGTTCCTCTGCTCAAAAAGGCATGAAAGGGAAAAGAGCAAAAAGAGACAAGGCATGGTATGACTGCACTGAATTTGCTTACCCTTTCTCCAGACTGTCAGAGATCAGGTTTTGCAGACCAGGAGTCATATGGTGTTACACTCATGTGGATAAAAATGGAGCATTCTCAGGAAGACAAATGTTGTGTAGGTGCAGAAGCACCAGGGCGCCAGTGGCTGGCCACCACAACCAGACACGTTTTAAGCTCTGGTTCTACCCTTCCAGCTGAGACCAGTATCATTCCTTCAGAGCACCAAATGCTCCCTAAATGTGTCACAAAACTGGGAAGCTCACCAGGTTGGGCACCAGCACCTTCTCCATGCAGGATGAATACTTCTAGCGTCCCACCCAGAGGAAGAAAGCAAAGTTCACATCTTTGCCTATTCACCTGCATCTCCTTTCCTCCATGCACCACAAGGTGTTTCACATTTCTCCAAGACACCTTTTACCCCTGTGTACTCTGCTAAAACCATGCATTTAGAACAGTTACTTTTTTTTATTAGAGTAAGGTAATCTACAGCCAGCCTTTCCAGAAACTGTCAGATCTCAGGAGACCATCTGAAAACGTAGCAGCACAGCATGGGTCAGCAAAACAAAGCAAGGCTGCAGACAGAAAGCTGGCAAAGGTGGACTTTTTTCCTCTCTGCACACCATATGCTGCTGCATGACTGGATGAACAGTCAACAGAAAACATTTCATGTCTACCATTGGTAAAAATCAGCCATCAAAAATTGCCTTGGTACTACATTTTTGGTTATTCATCGTGATACAGCTCCTCAGTAAAGGCTCTTCCAGACTAAAGGCAGAAGAGTCAGAGCACAGCACCAGTTTGCTGATAGGAGGCATTACTGCATGGTTACTCATGCAGCCAACACTGATGAGGAAAGGGAAGAAGGAATTTACCACAGTTCTTAAAAAAAAAAACCAAAACAACGTCAATTTCATCAGAAAACATTGGATTCTACCAACAGGGGTCACTTAACCTTTCTGGAAATATGAGTAAGCTGGTGCTACAGAGGGATAGCTGATCATACCTTGGAAGAGGTCCATCTGTTCTTGAAAGAAAGAAAGCTTCAGTCCAACCCCTTTAAGAAAGGCACATTACCCCCTGACTTGGAGCCAACTAGACAAAAACACGTCATCCTACTTGACTAATACACATGTTTCTAATTTACAGAAAGACTCTTGGTTTCAAAATTGAAATAAGATGCCAGTACAGTAGAGGAAGTTCTAAAACAATCTCTATAATCCAAGTTTTTTGGCAGTTTGGGCTCCATCATGTTTCTCCAGCCAAGAAATACTTCCAAAGACGACATTAGTTGTTATGTGTAGAAAAACAGCCTCACAGAGCCAGAAAGTACCTGACAGAATTAATTCCTTGCTGAACCTTTGGCTATGGGTTCAAACACACATGCCTTGGATTAGTCTGCAAGCCAAAAAAAGGGAAGGATCATTGGGCTTACACAGCACCTTTCCCTGCTGGATCCCTTCTCAGCACACGTTCAGAGGGAGAAAAAGAACATTACAACACGAAAGCACTGACAGATGTATGATAGGAAACTCCTGGGTGACAACACTGAAGAGAGCATCTCAAAGCCAAGGACTCGAGCATGTCCTGCTCTTATCACTGCTTCCTTCAGCACGATTCTGCATCTTAATTGGTGTGAATCAATCATCAGTCATCTTCCAAAGCACAAACAGCTGCCATTACACCTACTAACCATGCATCTGCAGTTCTGACTCGTACTGAGAAGGCACGAAGCAGTGCAAGGGAAGACTTTCAAAGACGCTGGAGAATTTTTCTTTATTCAAGCCTGACTCACACATAACCTCTGCGTGTACATAGGTTTGTGTCAACATCGCCAGTTTCCAGCAATGAAGAAAAAGAAGAAACTCCAAAGTGCTCTGTGGTTTAGCTTTTACAGCCTCTTTTCTCCTTCACTGTTCACAGTGCTTTTCTCAGCCCACAGACAGACTCCAGAGCTGTAGTCTCCTTTTCTGCCAGCATACAGACACCCTGACTGGAGCAGATATCCTGTTACCTGTTGTTGTGCTGTGTTACAAAGCTATTCAGCTTTTCTATTTCTTTCCAGCACCTGACCTCCACACTACCTCAAGGCTCTTAACCAACTCTACCCTGAGAAAGAAAGTGAATTCAATGCCATGCAGCTAAGTCAGTCACAAGTTGGAGTACTTACATTGCTAAACAAATTAAAGTAGTGACAGCAGCAGGGTCAGGACCATCTCACTGGGCCAATCAACTGAACTGGAAAGTAAGTGGACAGTACTGGCAAGATCATCATGATTTGATCGGCAGCAAAAGGCAGGGAGACCTGAACTAGTATTAGCATGATGCTGTCAGAAGGAACAGGAGCTCTGCTCCATTTTTACATTCCCTTCACTCTAGAATTTGTGACTCACTACACAATGAAAAGGCTTTGCAGAGCACTGCAGTATGACTCAGATGAGAATACAGCCAGAACAAAGCTGTTCATATCAAGATATTTTCAACCCCAATGATTCATGGGAGGATTAGGAAAAGAACCGGTCTGATAAGATCCTCTGTAGGGAGGACTATGGAGCAAGTCCTGCAAGCAGCTCTGATAGGACTCACCAGCATGCCAAGCCCCTGCAGAAGAAGGATCACAGCCTTCATTCTACATGGCTCATTCTACGTGGAGATTCACCTCAATTCCCCCAGAAAAAGAAAACCACTGGTTGTACTGCTTGCTGTGGCAGAAGAAGAGCATCTGAAGGACATCAGGATACACATACATTTTTAAACAATCTAGTCCAGAGGGGAAGGATCTGTTCTGCTCCTCCACACTCACACACACTGCTCTAACCTAATGCAACAAGATATGCTGTGGGAGAAGATAAAGAGTAAAGTAATACCTAGAGAGTGTTTCAAAACTAGACTCAGGTGAAGGAGGTATGCAGCCAAAACCTGCAGCTGCACTGATCTCAGCCCTTGGCAGCAACACTGCCATGAGCACTTCTCATGCTCTCAGACAAAAGGAGGAAGCTCTGGTAGGTTGGTACACAATGGCTGCAGCTGCCTTGAGACAGCCCAGCACACAGCGGGCGTCCCTCTGCTCCGGCCAAGGGACTGCTTGGGACACAACAGCAGAAGCAGCCATTGGACCGACATCCTGCCAGACATTCCCCATCACCCAGGGTCCCAGAAGACTTGACAAAGACCTAGACTTCAAAGACTGGCAGCATGTGCTTATCTGCCCGCCTTCAGAGAGGTTTCAGGGCACAATCGCTTGGCTGCTGCTTCAGGGGAACAGCGGCTTGGCATTACACTAATCCTGGCTAGGCAGAGGTGCAAAGCCTCTTCAGGCAGCAGCCTCCTCACCTGCAGCAGCACGTGGCACTGCAACAAGTGACAGGACAACAGGCAAACCCAAGCCACTGCATCCCGCTTCTGGCTGGAGTGGAATGTTCAGCTGATGATCAGTTTCAAAGCCCATGATCGAAACACGAGTACAAGAAACAGATGGATGTTTACTGCAAGGTTACTAGAGAAAAAACTTTTATAAGGAAAGTGCTGCTTTCCTGTGGTCATGGGTTGGGAAATCTTTTCTAGAGAAGCAGTGGAGAATTAGAAAGGGTACATTGCTTCCTTCCTCAAAACATGTCAGAATGGGACTGGACACTGAGCCCAGCTGTATGGCTATTTATGACAACAGTCTGGCTACCTGATGAACTGGAGTCACATAGTTTAGCAAAGAGAATCCCTCCTTACTGCAGCTAGGGACACCCTGCCCTTACCTGTCCCCATAAACTTCATCTAGCATCCCTCCACTGACCCCTCCTCAGCCCCTGGGGAAATCAAATGCGGTGTGTAGTTTAACAGTTCATACTTAAGAACCAGAGTATCAATCACTAATGGAACAGAAAACAAAAATATACACAATTTGTGCCAGTGAGACCTACAAAGTAAAGGAAAAGAAGCCAATGTTAAAATTAAAAAATGGACTTCCTGATTTTGAGGATGTATATGATCTCACCTGTTAAATACAAAAGGTTCCTAATGATAAGGGAAGACAATGCCAGCAAAGGCTGCAAACAGAGCAAGAGGTGCAAATTCATTAAAAAAAAAATCTAGAATTCAACCCAAAAGGCCTTCAGAAACATTTAAAACACAAGAGAGCATTTAGCATTACAGTTCCCACTCCTGGATTAAGTTTCCCTGTTCCACTGCATTAGAATTAATCTATGTGCTACGAACTCCAGAGTCAACTTGCAGAGCCACAGCAGCGTTGTTATATAACCACGGCACTGATAGCACAGGCTGCAGTGCTGGAGCCTGCTTGCTACCCCTCACCAACACCAAAACCAGCAAAGCTGCTGCTGCTCACATCATTCTCCTGACGACAGACGCCTCAGTAATCCAGACATTCGGGTTTGGATTTGATAAGATGTTTTCTTGTAAGATGTTAAGTCTTAAAAGGCCGTTGACTACTGTGCAAGAAGTCCTTAATGTCATCAGGGGAGGGGAGGCAGCTACACAGGAGGAGAATAGCAGAAGGCTTTAAGTGGGAATATGATTACTGCAGAAAAATTATCTGACAAACAAACACAACCCTAGATTATTGCTAGGAATGCTTTTAAGCAATTTAAGTGAAAACTGGTACATCTGCTGTCTATTCAAAAGGTCACCGAGTGCTTATTTTATGATAACACACTCCCAAGAAGATCTTTCAATGAACTCTTAACTTCTGATCTCCAGGATCGCATATCCCTTGTTTTAAAGGCAGCTACCCTCTGAGGTCATGGAAATACAGTTCAGCTGCTGTGCAGCGTTACATCTGCATGTGGCCATCTTGAACTCTGCTAAGCCAAGGGAACTAAAACAAATTAACAAATTGAAGCCTCAAAATACAAAGTTACTCAAAAGTCCCTTTGATTTACTGGTATAAAGATGTTTCTTTGTATCTACCCATGGCTCTTTAAATACATCTCTCACATTTTGCTCTATCTTCAGTCCTCAGATCTGTTCATCTGTTTAGAACAAAAAGCCAAAACACACTGCTTCCTAAAGTATTTCTAATACCTTCTACTTCTAGGATAAACAAGAACTGCTTAGATGCTTTAGCCTTCGTGCCTGTGTGCGTGATAGCAGGCTGTGTATATAGGACACTGCAAGTATGTTCAGAAAAGCAAAATGGTGTTTTCAAAACCAGAGACCGTGGCAAAACGAGGCAGCAGAGTCACTGCAGCTCTGTTCCAAGATGACAGCAGAGAACACAGATGTTGGAGCACACAGATTCACTCCACAATCATTTTAATTACATGCCTAGCCAACCAAGCACAGGATACAGGCTAAGCAGCATTTAAAAAAAAAAAAAAAAAAAAGCTTCACACAAGTATTCTGCGAGCATCCTCCTGTGCACTTGATGCTAACGCCACTCTCGTGCATTAAGTCATCTGTTTTCCAGCAGGCAGGCAGCCGGTTTTGGAAAGGCACTGCTGGCCTCGCTGCGGGGCCGGCGGCATCAATGGGGATGGATGAATGGTCAGCGGAGCCGGCACAGGGCTGTCACAGCCGAAGGTGGGCTGTGGGCAGCCCAGGGGCACCGGGCCAGGGGCACCAGGACGGGACGGTGCCTTGGCCTGGGCAGCCTTGGACGCGGCCGGGGCACCCAGCAGGGCCGGCTCCTGCCCCGCCGCGGGGTCACGTCGCGATTTGGGTCGGTGGGTACGGTGGGATTCGGCCGAAGGTTGAGCTCGCTGATCTTGGAGGGCTTTTCCAACCTCAGTGATTTTATCAGTCTATAATTTCACCTCCTCCCAAGAAGAGCTCGGGCTCCGGGCAGGCTGCGGGCAGCGCGGGGTTGCTGCCCATCCCGCCGGGGGTGGTGACCTCCCGCCCCAGCCCCGCCGGCGAGACCCCGCACCCCGCCTGCCCCGGCCCTGCGGGGGCACCTGCCCCTCGTGCGGCGGCCACGGAGCAGGGGGCACACGGCACCCACGGGCACCCACGGACACCCGCCCGGGGAGCCCCAGCGGGGGCCGCACGCCCCCTTCTCCTCCTCCGCGCTCCCGGCGGGCCGAGCCCCGCGCCCGCTGCCCCGCACAG
>VZUA01076355.1:23676-35306 GCA_013401035.1 Horornis vulcanius | reverse complement strand
GCTGCCGCCCCGCCCCGGCCCGGCCCCGCTCGGCTCCCCCGGGAACGGCGCTCGCAGCCGGGCCCCGAGCCCCCGGCACAGCCAGCAGCAGCGCTGAGCTTGTTTTCCCATAAATTTCCTGTTGCCGTGAAGCTCACGCGGACGGCCCTACGGTTCTTACAGAGGAAGGTGCGTTTTGGATTTAGCCTAAAAGCCGGCGCAGTGAAAGCGATTTGTGCCACGCCAAGCGGTAAAGGCAGTCGTAAAGTCACTTGTTGTTGGTTCCTCTCGAGTCCGTCTCAACGCCCATCCTAAGATCCAGAGGCAGCAGGTTTGCCCTTCCTGAATTCACAGTTCATAGAGGCAGAATGTTATCCAGCGCTCCCTTGGCTGGGCGCTCACATGGCAATGGCAGCAACGGGAGCACAGGCGAGGGTTAGGGAGACACCTCTCACTGTGTGACAGCACCAGGGGAAAAAGAATAAAATAACGATTTGAACAAAGTCTTGGAATCTCTCAGAATATCTCAAAAAATGTGCAGATACCGCACTTGAGGACATGGTTCAGTAGCAAACATGGTGGTGGTGCCAGGTTGGTGGTTGGACTTGGCGATCTTGGAGGTCTTTTCCAACCTTAATGACTGTGACTCCATGGTGCTGGGCACAGGGCCACGTGTGGCAGAGGGTGGGTGTCCACACCCAGCAACAAACCACATCCCCACCCTCACACCAACACCTCTCTCTCCAAAGTAACCCCAACCACTGAGCAGTTCCAGCCCCCGGTGCCACTGATGACACCAAACCTTCACCAGCTGATGCACTTGTTCCCTAGCACTGACTGCCCCAGGCTGGCTTGGTTTGCCCAGATCTCAGGGGTGAATTTCTGGAGGTACCCAGGTATTTAAAGATATGGATCAACCTCTCATGTGATTTCCAAGTCTGCTCTCCACCTGTTCCACAGAGATGTGCAGTGCTCCGGTTCAGCTTCCACCCTTCCCTCTGCAGGCAAAGGTTTGGCCTCATCCAAACCCTGACCCAAAGCCAGTGTGGTGCTTCATCACCTTGAAGGGACCTACAGCTCTCAGCTTGTTTTGATGACATCATAAGTCAGAGCCATGAATTAAACACCCGAATATTTCAGCACTGACAGCATCAAACTGCGTAACACCACGGAGCTGTGCATGTGGTGGGCTCCCCACAGAGCCACCACCAAGGATTAAAACTCTGACCCAATGGGAAAGGTTTTTCATTTCTTTCTAAACAGAACAGAAAGTATTTTTAGGTAAAAGGTAAAAAAAGATGAGTATACCTTCTCAGGGGATCATGTCAGAAAAAAGTAAGCACATAAATATTCTGGATAATGCTAGGATAGTGAGGTAAAATAGAAAAGATAACAATAAGCAGCAGCAATCCCAAATTCATTCACTTTATTACAAAGATTGTACTGCTCCTGTTGAAACTGAAATGTATAAAAATATTTGCTGCTTTCTTTTAAAAGGAATAGAATGAATAATTTAATTCTTGCTGTAAGTATGTAGTGTGGCCCAGCATTAATGCAGGAGCTCCTAAAATTGGCCAATCTATTCAGACCATCTCCCAGAAGTTCAGTCTCTCCATCCTTGTGTCCCCATCCCAGCCCTGCTGCAGCACACCTCACCCATTGCTGATTGCCCAAAGCATTGTCTTTTAAATACCACTCAGCATAATTTGGAGTTGGCAAGGGAAAAAAGGACCATCCAGTCCTCTAACAGACTTCAGGCAAATGATTTCCAGGTCTTGCAGGCTTGAGAAACTCTCATCTGTTTAGAATTAGAAACTGTGATCGCCCATGAAAACTTAGAAAATACTGGAGTGCTGTGTATCCCACTGGAAAAAAAAAGGGTGACACCAACTGTTTTTTTTTCCTAAAGAGTGGCAGATCAGTGGACATTATGGAGACACCTCTTTTGAAGCATGATTTTATTCTTTTTCCCAAACGTAGCCAGGATTTCGTGCTTTACACATTGTCCTGCCTGATGCATTTCATAAATAAAAAAAGCAAAAATGCTAAAATGGGCCATTTAACCCCTTAGAAGCAAATAAACATATTTCTGCTGATGTTCTGAAATATAACATCAACTTCAATAGCTTTTGACTAGGATGGGATTTTCATATGAGTATTATCAACACAGCTGAAAAGAAATCTTATCACTCACAAATAGCATTAAGACACACGTCAGAGGGTTCAGAGCCACGTGCTGTGTGCACAAGTACAAGATATACAAGGGCACAAGATATAAGACCTCAACTCCCTCCAGCTTTCTCCAATAAAAGGGTTTATTTTTCTGCAGGAGAACAGTTGAACATCAGCCAATTTTATTTTCTTCCTTATTATTTTCATTTTTTTCACAATGCTGGCGAGGACGAAGAGGGAATCATTTCAAGGGCCAACAGTCTAACATGTTTCACCTCCAGTTCTAACAACCCAAAGAGAAGGAGCAGAGAAACCTGGCTGGGAGCAAGAGATCTCTGTGTAAGCCCCTTTTGACACAGAGTTTATGCAGTTTGGTGCTAGAACTCTCAAGGCTGGAATCTGTCCTGCAGATGTAACTGCAGCCTCTGCATGGACACAAAACCCTCACCAGGCTGCAAGTCCAAGCACCTCTGTCAGCATGTGATGGACAGGGGACAGAAGATGCAGCCAGGAGATCTTGTTTGATGTAAATCAAAGTGCACAAAAGGTTTTGGAATAAATGACAGGAAAAGTTGGATGCTGTTCCATGGGAGTTGGTGTTTGAGGCACTCTCCAGGGCTGGGGTGAGTGGGAAAGGGAGCAGCTCAGTGGTGCTGGTGTGCATGCCTCCCTCAGCCTCCTGCTGCTGAGACAACTGGATTAAATTAGAGTAGAATGAGGATTGGGGATTACAGAGAAACAGAGGCATCAAGAGTTTTCATTTCTCCCCCACAATTATTTATAATGATATGGGAAAATGAAGAGCAGAATGGATTCAGCAAATGAGGAGTAAGAGACAAACCACAGGATCCAGCACTAGCCATACTTTCCATGGCGTTTCAGCCCATTGTATCACATCGCAAAAAATTTTAAAAATCTGCATTTCTTGGATGTCTAGCATCTCTCATTTGATCCCATTCAGGTAACTCTCAATTACATGACAAGACAGTTATCAAGGGTCTCATGTTTAGATTATGGCAGCCTTTTTTTCCTTCTCACACAAATAGGTACACTCTGTTTGGCCAAAGCCAAACGAACAAATGAGACACTGTCGTGACATCCCATGAATAAAATCTAACAGCAAATCACCCTGGCATGGAAAGCAGTTCTACAGTCAAGCAAAGCAAACTGCAAATGTCAGCCTGTTCACTGGTAATCCTGCTGAAAAGTAACCCAAAGAGCTTCTATTAGTGCTTGCTAACTTGCTCTGACAGTGGCTTTGCTAAAGAATCACTGGACAAAATAGGCACATTAAAGACAGCAAGGATAAAAAGACTGCTTTAAACCTCCAAAATAAGGCAGCCAGTGCTGTCCTGCATCCTCTTGAGACCACCAGTCTGCAGAAGTACTCAGAGAAATTCAGCACTTTTCCCTCTTCACAAGCTCCTGATTCCAGACATCCCTACTGCAGAAGTGGCAACGAGAGGACCTTTTAAAACAGCAATCTCCTACCCCTGGCTTTTCTGATTCACTATGAAATTAAATAATTCAGCTTTTAATATACTGTGGAGCAAGGAGTCTTCCCCTGACTGTCAAACCTAATATGTGCTACAAAAGGTTTTAGCCAACAATACAGATTAAGGGAAAAAAAAAAAAAAAAGCAGCAAGTTTGCACTCCAAGTGCCAGCAGATGGATGAGTTACCCTCTTGAGACGGGACTAAATTACGGATGGTCAGGGGGAGGTCAGCGAGAGAACCGTGCCTCGGCTGCCACACCTCTGACTCTGCCGCTCCATAAACCCTGCCCTTACATCCAGCCGTGCCTCCTTCCCGCTGAGCTAAACTGTGCCTCCATTAAAATTACCCTTCCTCTCCTCCCAGGGCTTCCTCTGTAATTTTCTGCTCAAAGTCAAAGGAAATAACAAAGCCAGGGCTGCTCTCCAGCCTCCCCCAGACATCGCTGCCCCCTCCGTGACTCGGTCTGCAGCCTCTGCTCTCCCAGCAAAGCCACGCTGCCAGGGATCTTCCCAGCTCTCTTCTCCTCCCAGCTTGAAGGACTTCCCCCGAGTGGAGGCATCTGCAGGCACAAACATACATTTGGGTTTTCATGACTTTCCTCTGACGTCCTGCCAGGGACTTTCAGGTTTACAAAAAGAGTAGCCTCTACCAATGCCAGCAAAAAAAGCTTTCAGCCAACAGAAGGAAACAATAATAGAGGGTTAATTCTCTAATTTCCAGTCCTGAGGCGATATTCTCTTTCTCTCTCATGTTTTACTGGTCTTTTTAGACTGAGTTCTAGGGAAATGGGTGGAAGATGTGGAAATCCTATTGCAAAAGCACCTGCCCGCTCTTTTCCCCAGAGAGCCACACAGAGAACATTCTATTATTTAGTTAATTGCAAAGAAACAATTACAAAGGAACTTGGCAAACTCTCTCTAATCACAGCAAGACCCACTGCAGTCCAGTAAGTTCAGCAAATTAGCAAATAAGTGAACATAAAAAGGAAAGAATAACACAGCTCAAATTGCACTTTGTTCGTTTGTTTTGTCACTCTTCGTTTCTATTTAATTATTTAAGGTATTTCTTCGTAACATTCTGGTACATTTTGTATAATAATGAAGGTTTACTAGCATGGAAATGCAATACGTGGCTATTAAATATCTGCCGAGGGAGGGAAGAAAACTGCCAATTCTCTGAGTACATTATAGAGAGCCTGTTCAGGAAAAATTTCCAGGTTAGATAAATAGAAGGTTCTGCCACAATTTGTACGAGTTCCAAATAAGGATTATTGCTCGATAATGGCAATGTAAAGCAATGTTTGTGCAGAACGTTGTGACTTGTACTACAGGCACTCAGGGTCAATCCCATTTATTAAAAACTCTCCTAATTTTCCATGCAGATACCTAGAGGCCATTCAAACACAGCCTTTTGTTACGGCAGCACTGTAACCAAGTGACAGATTTTACACTATTTCATCCCTAAAGTCATATTACAGCAGAGACTTTCAAGCTGTGGTACATTGCTGAGGCAGAGGCTCAGCTCTGCAGAGCTGATGGGCTGAGGAGGGGAGAGGAATGAGATCCAGGTGTGGGATTGTCTGCCTGATAATGAGGGAGGTAAGACAGCCCTTGACAATGGACATGATGGCCCTGCTGCTTCTTCCCAGACCATTTTGAGCAAAGATTTTACGACCCCTCTGTTCACACTACCAGCAACTGAAGCCCTAAGGGGGCTTATGTGGTACCCAGTGCAACGTGTCTGTGAGGGAAAACCCTCCCCAAGAGAGGGGAGCTGGGGCAGCCTGAGCAACACCTGGAGCTGGGACATCGGTTCAGACACAGCTCTGGTGAGGGGAACAACACAAACGCTGTCCTGGAGAGCAGGGGGAGTCCAAACGCTCAGGTTGGAAAAGGGTAACTGGGAGAGGCAGGCAGGGAGGGGCAGTGCACTGCACCAGTGTAATCCCTGAGAACACAGCAACACTCACTGCTCAAGGATATTCCTTGATCACACCAAGAGAGGTTACCGAGCACCACGTGGAACCAGCTCTGAACACACACCAAAAACAGGGCAGGCAGTGGGAAGGGGATGTCAGCACTGCCTCCCCTGGCAGAGCAGCACTTCAGCAAACAGAAGGAAACATCAGAGGAATGCAGCACCTGACCACCAACCATGCCTGAAAATCCTTCCCTAAAAACCTGGAGTCTAACAGGGAAATTCTGCTCTTTGCAGGTCTTAATGATGCCTGCTGAATGAAACTTTTCTCCCCTTAAAAAGTTTGTATGAGGAAAGCAATTCATTAGCTGACAAACCTAGAGAGATGTTGCAAAACTTGCAAGAGTCAAGGGCATTCCAACTTCAGCTGCAGACAAATTATGGCTTAATATAACTAAGTGTGAATGTTTAATTGCTTTCAACTGAATTCAAGACCAATCTGCTCCAAGAAATAATATCAAATTTTTCCATTCATGCCTCATGGATTACCTCTGGTGTTTAAGATTTAAAACTGAAGTTTCTTGTAAGAAATCCAGAGAATATGCCAGTAGAGCTGAGAGGAAAGAATTTTAAAAAAAGAGTGAAATTTAATTAATATAATCATCCAAAGATTGTCTCATCTTGTGCTCTCATAGCTGTTTTAGTCCTACACCAAGGACTCTGCTTGACAGGAGGGTGACTGCAGGATTCCCACGTTTTCACAGCAGTTAACAGGGTCTTCTATTTCCATTAACCAGCACAAGGCTTCTCTGGGGAGTCCTTAAAGGCTTTTTGGGGACCTGGAAAGGAAGGCAGATGTCCCAGCTCCTTCCAGAGCTTCACAAACAGCAACAATAACCCAGGTGAGGAGGTACACTGCCAATAAACTGCTGAACCCTGTAGTCTCCTGCTCTCCTCAGCTGTTGCCAGACCAGTTTTTTAAAGCAAAAACCCAGCAGCTCTTTCAGTTCCACCAGGCTTTGTTCAGGAATGCTGCTCATTCCTGATGGGACAACCTTGAACCTGCACTACATGTTTCAGTTATCTTGGTACTGTCCACACAGGAAATCAGGGATAAAAGGTCAGCCAGGTGCAAAGAGAAAACAGGAGTGTGCAGCAGAGGCCAGAGGGGCAATGAAAATACAGCAGCAGCAAAACAAACACATCAACATTCGGTTATAAACTTTATTTCAAAATTCAACAGTTCAAAGAAAATACATAGCAATTGTTTTAGCTTTTCAAAGATCCCAAAATAAATTACATAAAATACTTGTACAGTTCTAAATATTAAAAAGATCATAAAAATTAATGGTGCTCCCGTATGCCAAGATTAATCCTTTTCCATTTTGACTACATTAGAAGTTGCCTGTGCAGGGATTATTTTTAGAGCTATGCAGGAAACAATACAGTTTTCAGGTCTTGATGCCTCAGTAAAGATTTACAGGCAAAGGCACTTAAGGGCAAAAAGAGATCAAGAGAGATAACGTCCCATTAAAGTCAGCTCTCTGCACTCACACAATCTCTAACTAACACTGCTGCAAACTGCAGAAGGTTTTAGGTCAGAAACGTTATTCCACACTGACAGAATGGAAAGTGTGCTTTTAGATTACACAGGATACAGGGGAGTTTAATGTTAATTCATGACCTTGACACCCCCACAAGGTTTCCAGGGCTTTCTACAGAGGTGTTTTTCAGAAACAGTGTGTTTGTATTGAGCCTACCTTGGCAGGTTTGAGCCACACTGATTTTTACTGGCCTCAGCTCCCTGTTGAGGAGAAATGCCATTTATTCAAAAATTAACTTGTTCTTCCTTCTTTGTGCCACACTTCTTCCCAGATTTATGTGTGCTGGCATGCAGATAGATAACCACAGAACCAAACCTTGTGTCAATCACTACTCCCTCCAACACATTCCACCACAGTGTACAACACCACCTAAGGCTCATACTGTGCAGGCTTCTCCTCCTACTGTACCACACCAAACTTCTGATGTGTAGTGAACACACAATTATTTTCCAAAGTAAGATATGAGTTTGAAGGCCATCTCAAAGTTGGCATCAGATTTTTGCTAGCTAGGAAATAGCACCACCAAATTAAAAAAGTTTTAGACACATTTTGATCTACCCCAGAAAACACTTGCTCCTTTTCACCCTGGTTTCTGCCTCATCCCAAGGTCCTATCTCCCATTTATCCCAGAATTTGTCTGTTCACATGCTCAGCTCAAACACAAGCTCTGTATCAATTTCCTAATACTGTCATACTGCTCATTACAGCACAGTAAAGTAAAAGAACATTTTCTTTATTGCATTTGCTGCCCCAGTATTTCCCTATAGGATGACAGCCAGGCAGGTATTTGGTATCAGCCTTGGTCCTGACACAGTACACACTCTCCCTTTAATGTGTCAGACTCATCTCTGGTTACTCTCTGGAGGGATCCATGACAGAGTCACAGTTACAGACCTGAAATATTATACACAACAACCCAGTACAGCACTGCTTCCATTTAGCAAAATGACCCTTCTTAACCTGACTTCCAGAAAAAGAAGGAAACACATCCCAGCTTCTACCAGAAGGATTCTATCTCTTTTCTTTTATGGATATTTTTTTTATCCTTCCTGCAGATGACAGTCATGTGACCAAAGCACCAGCAGGAAAAATTTACCCAGTGGGAGTGGAAATGACATTCTTCAGACTGCTTTGGGTATGGAGAGCTCCCAAAACTGCCTTTGGAAATAGCACAGGCAGCATTTCCACCGATGGGATTAAATGAAATCAGCTGCATTGTGCTGCAGCCATCCAGTTTCCTCTTTGGCTGAAAGTACTGGCACAAACTATGACAAGCCTCAGATAGTGCTTCACTGAAATCACAGAACTGAGACAGTCCTGACTTATTGGTATTCTGAGAAACAGTGGTGACTGATTTTTAATTTAGAAAAGGTGATAAAAATCTTCTATTTAAGAGTGTGCTTTCTGTTTACAGGAGACTTTATTACTCTTTGATGACAAAGAAACCATTTAGTGTTTCCAGAAAACCTTCACCACGTGCTTGTAAAATTAATTTCCCCTTCCAATAAGTATCATGATTTATCTAGTTCACCTTAAAAAAACCCACACACATTTCAATGTCTTTGAAGGATGTTGGTGCAACAGTAGGAACTATCCAGTCAAAAAGTACAGTCTGCAGAGAAGATTTGAAAAGACCCCCTCTGATTAAATCCTCAACAGCCCATCAAGCCTTTGGTCTTTCCATGGATAATTATATTGTGAGTGCTTTTTCTGGATCCTAATTTCTGCTATAATCCAACCTACCACTTCTGCTCCCAAACCAAACTGCCTGGATTAGGTATGAGCAATGTAGACAGGTGAACATTCCAGACAGTTCTATCTCCTCTGTCAACTATTTTTACACATTAAGAGTTGACCCTGCAAAACACACATAATTTGTGACTTTTTAAGCAGAAAAAAACCACTCACAAGAGTATCCCTTCACAGCACATTCCTGTTATTACACACCTGCCCTGACAACTCCCAAAAGCTGATTATGTCATCTGACATTTCAACACAAAACAGTACTACACATATCATCATACACACACATGGAAAAGGTCAATAAATAAGAAAACCCAGCTGATAGAGTGGGCCTAGAATAGCCCTATGACAAAGAAATGGCTTTCTAAAAGCCTTTACAAGGTCTGCACAGACTGTAAAATGTTCAATATAAAAATAAACAAAAAAGATATTAAAATATGATACAGTAAAAATTTTAAATAGTGAAGCACAGATAACAAATACCAGTTGTACCCCTTTGCATACACAGGCTAAAAACTGGAGTTATGTCATTTACCACTTTCTGATTAAAGAAATTATTTTAGTTGACCTGAAACAAAACTTTGTTTGATATTAAATATCTTAAGGCTTTATTGCTTTTATTTAAATTTGGCCACTGAATTTACAATCCTCATTGTGAAACAAAAAGTGATTTGGTTTAGTTTTTAAAACCAAACTCTCTGTGTACCAGGAGGGTAAATTTAACAGTCAGTCAGTGGCTTTTAGCCATAAAGTCTGCAGAGATAACAAAGTATTACTCCTTTGTGGCTGAAATCATGTGAACTGTCATTAAAAAGGGGCTGATATTCCCCCTTTTTCCATCTTTGATATGCTTGATCTCCGTGCAAACAGTTTTGTTGGTGAACTAAATAATTCAAGATCACCAGAGCTGTTACCAAACCTCAGAAGTGGGTGTAGCTTTTCTTCACCTGCAGCAAGGGAGGCACAACAACATCATCATCATCATCGGAGTCATCAGAGTGAGCCTCACCCAGGGGCACACAGGGAGCAGAGCAGCACCTGCCTGAAATGATTCCAGCACACAAGGTCATCAACAAACAGCACTGAGCAAAGCAAAGCCTTGTGCAAGGGTGGTATTCTCTGAGCCATTAAGTGTCCAAGCTTACCTGGAGTCAGCCAGTTATGGATGACTCTGATCTTTTTGTGCATGGAGCTATTTCTGTTCCTCTTTAATGAACCAGAGTGCACAGCAGGGTTTGAGCTGACACACTGACCATGCATCAGCTCTCTTATTGCCTTTAAATCTTTGCAAAGGGTTACAAACACCAAGTAAAGCCATTTGATACTGAAGCCATTGCAGGTCAAAACCAAATATTTATTAAGTGGACAGAAAAGGAAAAATTGACCCAAGCTTAAACTGTGCAGCAAGGTCACAATGAGGAATTGACTCAGATACAGATGCAACAAAGGGAAATAGATGCAAAAAAAGTAGAAGCTCTCAGCCACTGTCTTTAACCCTTATGCATGTAAAACACCCAAAATATTGTTCACATGCTCTTCTACTGTAATGACAATAAAAATAGTGACCACATCATTGGGTTTTCCCCTTTATTTCTTATTTTGTTTCTTTGCTATTTTCCTGGATGTGTTGCTATGCATCTCAACCATTCCAGTGTTTGAAGAAATGTTCAGGTTGTGAACAGATATTCCTGATGATTCCAGTAAACAGTGGAGAATCAGAGGCATAAAATGAGTATGCACAAAGTCCCTGACACAAGAGCAGAACCAGCAGCTTATAACCCCTGTGCAAGAGATGTAGGAACTAAATGATGACTGCTATTAATACCTTCCAGCACAATATCCTCCCCTCAGCTATTAATACCTTCAAGCACAATATTCTTCCCTCAGCTCCACTTATTTTTCAGTTTCAAACATAAATTCTCTGAAAAGACTCTCCCAGAGAAGAAAACAAATCAAGACAACCTGTGGCAGAAAGAGGAAACAGGCAAGAAGCCACAGTCTGAGGTTTTGACCTGAACTGGAGGGCACACAGAGAATATTATCCAGGGAGAACAGACCTGCCATGGGTCTTGTAGTGAAATATGAGATTCCTGACACAGGAAAAAAAATACCCTGGTATGGAAGAGCAGGCATACACAGAAAGTGGAACATGGAACAAAGAAAAGAGACCACAACTAGCCCAGGAATAGGAAAAGGGTGACAGACAGAGCCTGTGAATGGCAAGGGGCATCCAGGGAGGCCATTACATTACATTGACCTCAGCCTAAAAAGCAAGGAAACATATGATTATACATGAAATAGCTTAATATTATCCAAATCACCCTTGATTATATCCTGCTCTTGACATGTGAGATTTTCTTGTTCTTGTTTTCAGTTTGATATCAACTTTATCTTGGTGCTTGTGAAGGGTAAGCACTGATGAGTTAAGGCTTGTGTGTAAATTCATTATGGTTCCAAAAAAGCCTGAAATGAAGTTAACAGTTGCAGCCAGAGTGGTCAGTAATATGCAAAGAGAGACACTGCCTTTAAGATTGCTGTGCATGTACAGAACATATTCTTCCTTCCTGTCACTCCCCTGACAGAACAAAACAAAACACAACACCAAGTTTCACAGGCTGAATTGTTAATATCTGTTTCATTTCAGGAGAAACAGCAGATATGGTTTTATAAAATCTCCAGGTCCTGAATATAAGCAAAGCAGCACTGAATAATACACTT
>VZUA01076347.1:0-20027 GCA_013401035.1 Horornis vulcanius | reverse complement strand
TTTTTTTTTTTTTTTTTTTGTCTCTACATAGGACTTCAAAGTGTTGTGTTCCCTTTTTTCCAAAGAGGTATTTCACTTCCTGCTGGTGAGAGAGGCTGTGTGTGTTTCCAGTTCTAGCAGGGTCTATAAGACCTATTTCTATAATCAGAACCTTTTAATGCACAAAGTATTATTTTCAGTTAAGCTTGTAATTGTTACTATTTTTAAGTTGGTCCTTCTCTAAGCTCTTTGTCAGTTTCTTTTTTTCTTTCTTGTTTACTTCTGACCACTTGGATTTATGACTAGGATTTACAAAATTATATCAATAATGTTCCTTAGGCCCACTGTAACACTCTGTGTAGATAGTAAGTTGTGGAGTATGCTGTGGGATGCAGGAGATTTTAACAGCATTCACTTGCAATGCTCTGCCAAGTCTGTTGATTTTCTGCCTTGTCTTTTTGCCACATGCACTCTGTTTTCTTTCCCAGTAAAAGCTGGATAGCACAGCTGAAAGGAGAACTCAACTGTAAGAGGAGAAATCCATTTATTTGGTTTAACAAGGTTAATGTTCTAAAATCTACTCTATATATTACATAACTGCAAAGAGATACCAAATACCATTTGTTCAACTCTTTGTAAGGAATACTGCAGCAAGTGTACATTTTATGCCTGATGTGTACCAGCTTTCCCTGCCCTTTGCCCAGTAAAGAGTATATGGGGAAGAAAGGATGCTCTGTAAACTGGCATGGCTGCTGGGAAGCAGTTGGTGAAAGCATGCCTTAAACAGAGAAGGCACAGTAGCAGGGTGGAGCAACCTGTAAAATCTGCAAGGGTCAAATAATATTCACACAATGACCAACAAGAGCTAATGCTCCTATCTCTGCATCTGGACTTGTTATAATCTTAAAGCCATACTGTTTAAAGATTGTTTATGGTGAAGGTAAACAGGGAGAACCCAAGTTCATCCAAACAGCAGAGTTCTCTGCTGAACTGTGTTATACAAGGTACCTGGGGAGTGCTTCAGATCTGTTTAAGTGCTGACATCCAGTAGCACATTATATACACCTTTGATGCATTCAGTTTTTTCACGGCATTGTTGTAATGCCTAAAAACACCAACTGAGATCAAGGGTCCAGTGTGCTTAGCTAGTGGTGGTTAAGTAGAAAATTCCTGCCTCTTAGTTTGCAGTTTAAATAGACAAGCTGACAAAAGGGCAAGAGAGAAGATGGCCTGACAAAGATTAAATTATTTGCTCAGCATCACACAAAAGGGCTAAAGCAGAAGTAGAAATAGGACATCAAATTTGCTGGTTCAAGATGACTCTCTGTGACTCACTATGATGGTCTGCTTTTAGTTCAACATTTTTTCCTACCTTAAGTTCTGAAATGGCTATACTCTTCATAGGAATATGAGTTGCTGCAAGCCTGATATTCTAACATAAATACTGTCAGTATCATGGTGGGGGAGAGCTGCATGTAGAAGATAGAAACACAAAAAGCTGTCATTAAAAAATAGCCATGTTAAGTTCCCAGGACCATGAATGGGACCTTGCTTGAAGTCACGCTACTTACAGTATGTTTTAGTGTGTGTTCTGGAATTATTTATGCTCACCATTTCTAGTATTTCTGCCATGCTGAATAGACAGTGATTCTTCAGGTTGTCTTCTGTCATCTACTCACTTCTGTTGATTGTTACCTAGAGCAGGTCTCTTCTTTAAGTTTCCCTGTAGAGAATCTGCTCCTCTTTCGAGATGAACACCTAAAATTCACACACATAATAAAAATAGAACTGTAACAAACATTAATCCCTAGGTTTGTTGTCTGTACTGCTTTGGAAGAATGTTTTGTGACTCAAGTGTAGGGAAACCCTTAAAGTGATCAGTGAGGTACTTTACCATAGGCTGTGCCTGCCTTTAACAATTTTTTTCATTTCCTGGGACATCTCTGCACTGCCTAGTAGTTCTTAGAGATGTATCTGTGTTATGGAAGGGAAAGAGAACGCTATAACTAAACTTCTGTTCTCTTATTTACTTTGCTAAGTTGCAGTCACATTACAAGAAGAACAAAAAGCTTTCCTCACTCAGCTAGTCACCTTGGGAAGGTAACAATAGATGGTTCTGATACAGCTGTTAAGATGTATTGGGAGATTGATCTGGTTTTAGTAACTTCCTTGTATGTGATTTGACTTAATAAGTTTTGATGCTTTAGCACTTACTGCCAGTGCCTCATGTTGGCATTTTCTAACCTGTCTTGTGTTTTAGTAGTACTTTCATGCTCTGATCATAACACAGACCTCACTCCCTTGCCCTTTTTATACTGCCAACCTAGCTTTTCTTCCCTGTGTTATTATAGTAGCCAGTAATAATGTGCTTTCTGGGATTTTTACACTACATCATGCCCTGTAATAGACTGACACTGTTTTAAATTTAGCTTGTACTCTAATTAAGTTCTGATCTGCAGAGGGTTCTGTTTCCTCCTGTGTCAGTGTTACTTGTGCCTCTGTGTAGGAGGGTGTTTGTTTTCTGCATGGCTTGGTTGATTCTTTTCATATTGAACTCTTTGCTTGTATCTTAACATTTTCTGTCCCTTTTTTATTTTGTAACTTACTGGAAGTATGTATGAATTTCAAATGAGACTGTCTTTCTTAGAGAAAGGTTTACCTCAGTATCCACATAGTCCCTTTTTGTCTGCTGCAACTTACAGGATACATTAAAAGTAAAAACTGAAGTTTTTCCTTGGTGTGAACTTTTCCACTTTTCCCAGTTAAAAATTCCCTGTTGTGATGGAGTACAAGGCTTTTTCTGGGTTGGTGGCAGTCTAAGCATTATATTCATGCACTGGTAGTACAGGCTGGAAAAGACTGTGGAGAATTCTGAAAGAAATGAGAGGAAACACAAATTTGTAAACCATGTAATGGCAAGCCCTGTGTTGTGCCTCCATGAAGTGGATGATTCATGAACCAAATGCTGAAAAGATCACAGTCTGTCTGTACTGGAATTAAAGATCATATGAGGCAGAAGCTTTGCTAGTTTGAGTCTGTTCATGCAGTGGCTATGTGACTGTGGACTGTATGGTGTGATTAGGAATGTGGTTCTGGGTATGAGGTGAACATGGGCACTTCTGCTTTCAAAGACATGCCAGTCTGTGTATGTGCTTGAGCTCTGATGTGAGGATAGCAGGGATGGCAGCAACATTCAAAGTAAGAGCTGTGATGGCTCAGTAAGTGTATGACAGGTATAATATACATATCATGTAAGTATATGTATATACAACTCCGTGGCCTGTTCTGTGCTCACGGGCTGCTCCAGGGGGTGCTGTGGTAGTGTGCAGGAGTCCAGAGCTACAGGAGTGAGCCCATGCCATGGTGGTTTTGACTGACGTGAGGTGTGCTGTCCTATACCGCTCTGTGGGCTAGACTGTAGTAAGCAGCAGAGAGAGCCTGGAGACTACTGAAGGAGAAGGGCAGATGGAAAATGTACCTGGAGGCAGCAAGGGGAAGGCATTGTAATGGTGAAAGACCTGCCAGGCTCAGTGTGAACTGGATGACACTCAGAGTTTAGTGAAAGAGGAGGAAAGTGTGTGCTGAGCCTCATTTACTGGAGAGTGCAGTTTGGTGTGAATGTGTCTTTGAAGATGACTGAAGATGCCATTGAACAAGAGCAGAGTCCGAGAAGGTTAAGCAGTTTGAACCTGTTTGTTCTTCTCCCAATATCTGAGAGTGCAAAGTGTTCTGGCTGTTGAGTGCTTCTGTCTTTCTTGTTTGAGTATTTGTGCACCTTACCTCTCCAATCAGCCCCAGATTCTATGTGAGGGAGCCTTTCTCCTCCCCATGCTATGCACACAAGTTCCCCCTTCTTTCTTTAGCCATTGCGTGTGCCTTTCTGTTCTGGCCTCCTCCCTGCCCTCCAATTTGAGTTGCAAACACACCTCTGCATCCTCCAAATGTGGACACACAGGGGGTTGCTGCCTGCCTCTTCAGTTTGGCTGGGGAAGCTGCCCCATTTTCTGAGGTGGGAGAGCACAGGGAGACACCCCCCCTTGTATCCCACATCTTGTGCATATATATTGCTGTCTCTTCTTTTCTCCTTATATCAGCGTGTGAGGCACCTATATTCTGACCTCAGTGTTTGAGGGGATGGGGGTCTTTAGCCCTGCCCTTTCCACTGGTGTGTAGTTGTGTGCTTTAATGGTGACTTCTCTCTCTCTTCCTTTTTTTCGTGTCTGTGCATTTCTGCTGCTGCTTATACCTGCCTCAGGGGAGCATTATTGGCAGGGGGGCCCTTGCTGGCACACTAATGTGTGAATAGTTTCTGTGCTTTTCTTCTCATCTCCTCTCTTCCCTTGTCTTTCCCTCTCTCAATGATGTGTCCAGAAAAGGAAGTCGAGCTCCAGTGTGCATTTGATGGTGAGCACCTCCCGTAAGCTGCCTGCAATTCATGCCTCCGCCATTTTCCATGCCATGCACGCTCGGCTTGTGCTCATCACCCTACATAGCATGTCCGTGCAGGGGGGTGGCAGGGGGGGATCAGTGTGCACTCAAGGGTCCATGTCCTCACAAAAAGGGCTCTGTGATCCTCTGGCCACATACAGCTCCCATTTTGTGCAGAAAACCCAACTGCTGGCAACGCAGTTTGACTTTGCCTGTTCTGAGTGTGAAACAAAAAAAGACAGTGGTTCTCCTGGGCTCAGCAGAGCAAGTGTGTGCCTTGCCTGGACACGAGGCTTTGTCATTCTGTGCAGAGGTGCCAAAAAGAGGAACAGGTGCTGTCATCCTTGATAGGTGACTTGCAGTGTAGAGCAAACTGGGAGTCACTCCAAATGTGGCAGAGATTGATGGGGCTCTGCTGTTCAGATGAAATGTGTGGGCACAGCACCAAAGGGCAGCTCAGAGCTGCCGGTCACTTCATTTTTTAGCATACTTACTGAAAAGGTTTGTCAGAGCCTTTATAATCCAAAACTTCCTTTTGTCCTGATCTTGTTTATGCATCCCAGCATGACCAAATACCCAGTAACTGCGTCCCATGTCCTGTTCATGTCCTTTTTCATCCATGAAGGTGTTTGACATTTATAGAATTTGTCAAAAAAGTAGTCAAATCCACTCTCAAGGGTCCAAAGAGGAAATTGGCCAGTGTCATATTGTCAGAAGTCATACACAGCCCGATGACACACTTTGACACCAAGATATGAACAGTAACTAAAGTACAAAAATTAGTTACTGTATTATCGCCTATGCACAGAAAAGTAGCAGAAAAGATTTCTCCTGTTCCAGATAGAAGGAGGAATGTTACAGTACCAAAAAAGCAGAATAATTGTTTATGCATTACATGGAAGATATTTCTCCTCTTCCTCCTTCAATAGCACCTTAAAACTGTGTAAAAAAAAAAACCCACAAAAAAAAGTTATCCCAAAATACTGCTTTGAAAATCTGACGTGAGTGACTGACTTTTCACCAGCCCTGCCTTTATGTGGGGCAGAAGTTCACTGTGCCTTTCTTGCCCTTCTTTTCTGCCCACTGCCAGCAATACTTAAACTCCCTTTGCATATTGTTTTAACGCAGCTGGGATATGTAAACCCTGCAAACATCAGCCTCTAAAAACATGGAAGCAGTGACAGTGGCTGAATAACCAGAGACAGCCCACGTGTTGGAAGTTACTGTCTTTTAGTCGGCTACATGTGTGTGTCCCTACGATATGAGCACTGGTCTGTTTTCTTTCTCTTGCACCCTCTCTGTTGTTCATGCCTGTCTGTCTGTCTCTTGTCGAGCTAGGAAATGTTGCCAACTGCTGTGCCAAAACTAATCGTGTTACAGAACTTAAGAAAGGCCTAGCACCTTTTTAGGTGAATTGGGCTCTTTTGAGTTGTACAGAATTACCAAGGTTTGTACCCTGGCCAGTTACTGATGTTGGCTGGCAGCAGGGGGGAAGGAGGGGTAAGAGTTGGCTGTGCTGCCTGCATTTCTGGGAAGGGAAGGCTAGCTTTTTCCAGGAAGGAGCAGTTGGTTAGATGGCCACATGACATGAATGTGTGCAGGAAGCTCAATATGTCAGATAGCTTCCTTCACCTGAGAAAGAGCTGTGAAAAATGTGTAGGCTAAGCTGCCTCTAATTTAATTGGAACACTATCCTGTAGTAAAATGCTATCCAATTCTGGACTAGCAAACGTGATACTTGGTCTTCTTCAGCCCACTGGCCGGGGAAGAATATGATGAGTGAGCTGGGTGCTCAGTGCAGACTGGAGGGCAGGCTGTGTGCTTTGGGTGTGTGTGGGGGGTTTGCACTTTATAAAGCAACATAATACTCCTCACAGGCTGTTGTCAACTTTTGTTTGGAACAGTGGCTTCCTGGATGTTTCTTTAGGTTTTGGTTGGGTTTTTTGGTGTGGTTTTTTTTGTTTGTTTTTTTTCTCATTTGGCCTTAGTTATAAAGCCTTCCAATACACTGGAATTATTTTGTATAGCTTCTTTCATGCTAATTTTATCTTCTTATCCCAGTGGACTAAGAAAAATGGGTTACATTCCTCTCACTTGGAAGAGGTTTGGAAGATGTATGTCTGCATTAGGATCATTGTTTCTGAAGAAGTACAAGAGCCTCAGTGCTGTGTGGAGAGGTGGACCATTGTCAGGAGTTTGTGTTTGTGCCGCAAAATAGCTTGGTCTTTTCAGGTTGATCTGCTCCTCTTTGACACAGTGACCTGCCATCTCTTCTGCTATCAGGCTGGAAATACATGTATAAAACACAACTCTTGGAAGGCCAGAGTCTTTAGGACAGTGCAGGGATGGACAGAAAGAGGCAGCAAACTGTAATTTCTGTGGTATTTCTCCTTTCTTAGGTTGGAGTTTGAGTGTGTATGTTCTTTTTTGTCCCATGGACTTGTAAAGAGTTCATTCCTGCCTCTCTTTCTTCTACTTCCTCTCCCTTGCACCTGCCCCATCTTCCTCTTTTGTTTCTCCCCTCTCCCTCTCTAAAAGGGATAGTTAAGCCAAGACATGTTCCTCGTGGAGAAAAACCGAATTGTTAGTAGGTGTTTAAGTATCGGTCTTAAAAGTTCTGTCACTGGTTGACATAATTATACCTTTGGCAGATGTTTTCCAGCTTAGCATTTGACTTCTCCATTCTTTGTGGTGTTTGTGGTGTGGTGATGAGGGCCTGATGTTTTGCAGTATGAATTTGCACTCCCTGAGTGGGATAGAGAGCCACTGCAATGAGGGCACTCTACTGTGAGCTCCTATAAGGTGCCCTGATCTGTAGCCTAAGGAGTGTGAGCGAGGCTCCTGCAGTGCCAGTTTTGACCTTGCTGCTGGCATCTAGCAGCAAAAGAGATGTAGCCTGGTGTGGGGGTCACACGTGGGCTGGATTTGGGGGCAAAGGACTCTGTACACACGGAGAGAGGTTTGAATTCCTACAAACATCAACTTGGCTCATTCCTGATGTGCACAACTTAATGGGATGCTTCTTTTCAGCAAGCCTCACTGTTGTGCTGTGAATGCACGAAACGGAGATTTTATTCTTCTACCACAGCTACAAGAGAGTCTGAAGAGGGGAAAGATGAAAAGCTGGGCACCATCCAAAGAACTTCCTACTTGTGGAACTATATGGCCTTTTCCTTATGTCCCAATCCCATTCCTTTCAATGTTTTGGTCCTGAAGTCTCTTTGTTCAGGTCATAGCAGGGATACAACATACTATACCTTTTCTTTACCTTTTCTAGGGCTGACCACACTTTTACTTGGATCAATACATTCCCTGGAACTCTCAGCATTATCACATACCTAGAACTGTTTCTGTACACTTTGGGGCACCTCAGACTTTACTCCCATTTGTGCTCCATTTGAGACCATGACTACTGTGTGTCTCTCACTTCTGTGGTGTCTTTCTCTCAGGATAGCTGCCATCTCTCATTTTCCTTCACCAGATATTTTTGTTAGTGCTCATTGCAGGATTCTCCCCCACCCCTTTGGGCTGCTGCCTTTTTGCCTTCTGTTTTCCTTCCTTATAGCACTAGCAGTCCATTCATATTTGGATTTTGGTACATCCCTTACAACTTCTGTGGCCTCTGGGGGAGGGATGATGTCCAGCAACCCGGGCAGCACTCCTCCTTCCTCCCTCTTCTTGGTGATTGAGCCTGTGGGGAGGGTCGGGTCTGAGGAAATGGTTGGGGTTGTAGCAGTACTGTCATTTTCTTGCTGCCTCTGCTGCCCAGCAGGGGAACTAAAACCATGTTTTTCTGTCTCAGCCACAGAGCAACAACAAAACCAGTATAGTAAGCACTGCAAAAGAAACACCCCCAGTGCAGACGTCCATGGTATCTTCCCCAACCACTATTTTTTTTCCTGTTTGGTTTAATTTTGATTCTGTCCTCTCCCCTTCTCCTCCCAAACCCCCTTCCCGAGTGCTGCTTGTGCCACTCTGTTTCAGCTTATGTTTTGGCTTTGTTCTGTCTGTGTCCCTGTGCTGCTGTGGGGCCTGATCACAGCCTCACAGGCTTTGGGATGGGGTGCTGAGCAGAGCTGTGGTTGGATGTGGGGATCGCAGCTTGCCTGGATTTCCCCGTGTGCCACCCCTGTATAGTTCTGTGTGTCCCGTTCAACTGTTCCTGCTGGCTTTGGGGAGGATGGTTTCGAAGAAGAGAGTATCAAGCTCCGTCCACTCTCCAACACTCAGGAAACGGAGGATGGACTTCAGGGCACCAGAGAAGAAAGGGCAGACAGAGGGTTTTTAGAAGAATCCTTTGCTGGCCTGTTTGGCCTGCTCAGTTGAGTGGCTGATCTCCTGCAGCTCACTGACTTGCCGGGCTGGCATTTTCTGTTTGGCTTGTGTGCAAGCTCTACAGTGCCAGTACAGTGCCAGTGCCAAGCACACTGAATGGCACAGCTTGGGTGTGTGGCCTGCCTCAGTAGCCGTGGAAGATCAGGCAGCGGGTGGCAGAGGCAGATGGGTGAGTGTACAGCACTGCCCAGCGCTGTCCCTGATGCCCTTGCTGAGCCACCCGGCAGGAACGACAGCAGTGGGAGGAGATGGGGCAGGGTCCTGAAGTCTTGTCCTGGTAATGAAGGGATGAGTGCAGGAGCTAGTTAGCACCCATAGGCCTGGTAGCTG
Organism: Horornis vulcanius; assembly: GCA_013401035.1. Lineage (NCBI taxonomy): Eukaryota > Metazoa > Chordata > Aves > Passeriformes > Scotocercidae > Horornis > Horornis vulcanius. The sequence goes on along the minus strand of VZUA01076347.1, from coordinate 10,955 downwards.
CTCTTTGTTGTCTGTCTCTGGAGAGTTGGATTTGGCATTTTTGGGGTGTGGGAGGGTGGGATTTGGTGTTGGGTTTTTTGTTGTAGGATGAAGGATTCTTGGGACACTTCATAATTTTCCGCTTTCCTTCCACTAGCTTTGTTCATGATGTTTTTGATGTTGAGAGAGCCTTTCTAAATTATTAAATACGGTTATTACTGAAACTGGAGCTCATTTCAGAGACTTTTAGAAAAATGTGCCTTTTTTCACATTTCCTTAGCAACTCCTCTCTGAGAGGCATTGAGGTGGTCTGGCTCATCTGTTTTTTATTATGGAAATTATGAATGTCCCTTTTTTAGGGTAAAATACCCAGCAACCTTTCCAAAAAACGGGGAGACAAAGGCCCCAGCCCAATATTATCCTTTCTTCCCCCTCTCCTCTTCTGAAGCATTTTCCAGTGAGGATGCTGCTGAGGGGTCATTACTTCATGAATGGCTGCAGAGGATGCAGACTGACTGCTTGGTTGCCCCCTGGTGTCTGTGCCAGCCTGGTTCACTGGAAGCGAATTGGGAATTAGGGGCAGTTGCAGGGAAGCTGGGGGCTTTGTCTCCTTGTGACTGTAGCTTTTAGTGCAGCCTCTCTCTTAATGAAACCTGTGCAGGAAGCGTGTGTGCACGCACGCTGGCACAACGTGTGCTGTTTGGAGTTTGTGACTTGATTTGATTTTTTTTAATGTAAGTCACCTTTTCTCCACTTGCTGGGGAGTGAAAAATAAATGAGAGAATGCTTTGGAACTAGAGTTTAATGATTCTTCCATCCTTTCCTAGGAGCCTCAAACAACTGTTGTCCATAATGCTACAGATGGCATAAAGGTAAGGGATGGGAGTTGTTGCCAGAGAAACCTCTGCTTCTCTCTTGTTCTTGTCTTCGTGCATCTTAATTCAATTTCTACTTTTCCAATGTCTGGTTTGTAGCATGCTCCTGAGTACTACTGACAATAGACTAGGAGGTTGTGGATCTCTGAAACAGGCTAAGTAAAGACAACTGTTCAGATATTAACACATCATTTCTATTGTGGTGTATAACCACCACTCTTTTTCATATGTGGGATGGAAGAGGAGATAATAGGCACTTAGGCATTTTTATTTTTCTTCTGCAAATGGACGCTTACTCTGAGATAGCCTAGGAGCCCTTCTTTAGCTTCTTGTGGCTGTTCCTCCAAACAGAAGCAACTCTCATTAGATTCCATTTGACAGTTCGGTAACTTCCACACTTGTAAAAGTTCTGAGATAACAGCTCGAACATGCAAAAGCTGAGCAGAGATGCTGTTATGTTATGCTTTGTATTTGGCCTGCTTACATCCAACTCTTCCTTGTATCATCCTCTCCCTTCCATCCCTGCCAACGTTTTTGTGCTTTTCCCATCTTTGTTCACAAAGAAATCAAACTATTTGCTCATGCTCCCGACTGCTGATGCCTGGTAATGCTCTGTTCTGCCATGCAGGGTTCCACAGAGAGCTGTAACACCACAACTGAAGATGAGGATCTGAAAGGTAGGTATTTTGCCTGTAATTTCTAATATGGTTAAGTGTAGGGATTCTAGATATTCAATCATTGCCTTGAACTAGCTTCCCAGATTTCTGTGTCTGACTCAGTTCATAAATTCGCCATGACGTTGTCATTCCTGTCTCAGTGGGACTGTGCATTGGGGAACTGTCTGGCTTGGCCTCTGTAGTATATAAACACTGAGCTGATTTGTTTTTGTCTCAGAGTTGGAATTTTTTTCTTGCATATATCGTAATCTGTTCATCTCCAGTCCATTTCTAGGTGTGGAAAATCCCTACCAGTCCCTTGAGGTTTGGACTCTCCTTGTGTTTTTGTGCTTCCCTGTAGATTACAAGGAGCTGAAACCTCTCTGTTACTTATTCAGTCTCCCTTTTCACCCCTTTCTAGGAATCTCTTTTGTGACATGTAAAGACTTCCCTTCTTATTTTTTCTCTTTGGGTCTATTTTTTTTTTTCTCAGATGAAGATCATTCTCAGTCTGTTGTCCTTGACTGAGCTATCAGTAGAGGGAGAGGCTGAGAAGAGATTTCATGCCTTTCAGTGACCATATCATAAATATTCTGTGCTTGTGAAACTCTTTAAATGAAGGAGCTCCAAGTTACATGTCTGCTCACGTTGTTTGAGCAGCTTTTGCCTAGCCTCCCTAATGAAGGACGAGCTTTTTCCTGAAAAAGCAAGTTTGGGATGGGTGAAGGTAGTTTGCATTCTGAGACAAATATGTTAATAACTTGCATTTTGAGGCAGAGGTATTCTCATTCTCCCTGTACTTCATCTGAGTTACATATCCAGGGAAATACCAGTGCTGACCCTGTGATTTAGCAGCAGTGTCACCTCTCTCAGTGGGGTAGTTCCTGATGCTTTTCCCATGGGTTGTCACAAGCTGCTGGCTCCTCTTCTGAGGAATCACAGGGAGCAGAAACACATGCCAGTGATTGAATGAGCTCTGCAATACAGATTGTTTCAGATAAACCTGACCTCATTACGGGACAGTGCTCTAGCTCCCACCTTTTTGCCAAAGAGTAATCCGTGGTTTAAGAACCTAGCTTTGAGGGACGGCAACTGGATGGGTTTTCGTAGTGCGGTAATGAATTTGATTTATCATCTCTGCTGGATAGCCATCCAGGACAGGTACTTGTTCAGAACCTTGTCTCCTGTGGCACTTTTTTATTCTGGAGAGGTCCCATAGTTGAGCTAGGTGAGCCAATGGGTCAGGAATACAAGTCAGGAATACAAATGCTGCGAGAAAAAGAAGTCTAGGACTGGAACAGAAAGTGGGGAGGAAGGAAGGCAGCTGGTCAGTGTATAGAGTTGTATAGGGCTACATTGCTACAGATCAAAACTGTGTTCTGGTTTTTTTGGCAGAGGTTAGAAAATTTTGTTATGATTTTAATAGAAGGGAGCATTTAAATGGTGATTGGGAGGGAAAGAGTTTGCACAGTAGTGGTTTGTGCTGTAGCCAGCTCTGGTAATTTTAGTCCTCCAGTTTTAAGTGTAGCTGTGTTCACCAGTGTATCTTTTCCATTCCTGCCCTTCCACATTTTAAGATAAGCAAGCACTTCAACAAAACTAAGTAAACCAAAAGGTTTGGGAGTGTTGGAGTTCTCAGTGTTCTGCATAGCCATGGCTCTCCAAAAAGGGAAGTGTTTGTGCAGTTCCTCTGCCAACTTCTTGTTTTAAATAGACACCAGGATACACAGATCAGCTCTGCTGTGCTGTAGAAGACATTGTCTTTATCCATCAGTGACAGTTGCCTCAGGGATATGTTGTTTCCACTGTGGTGGGGCTAAAGGCAGTGTGTGTTGTCGTTCTTCCTCCGCCCCCCTGCCCTTGTGTCATTCTAAATTGCACAGCAGGTTCCTGTTGTAGAGCTACTTGGCTTTGCCCTGGAGGATACTCCTGCATGTTTTGTGCCCAGCATTGTGGTTTCTTTAATGTTCTCCTATTTCCTTTCTCTTTTTTTATTTACTGAACTTGCGTGTTTTGTTTGTGTTTGTGTTTTAATTCCCTGCCATGCTAGCTCCCCCTCTCTCCACCGGGGACGGCAGCTCAGTGCTTGAAGGACGGAGGCACAGTGAGAGCAAAACACAGACTGAGTCCATGCAGTCCCAGCTTTCTCTCTGTTTCTCAGCCAGTAAGTCCAGGGGTGCAGTGCTTCACAGCATTTTTTTCCCACCCCTTCCTCCACCCTTCCCATTTCTCCTTACCTAAGATTTTTCCTTTCCTCAACTTTGTTCCAAAACGTTATTTTTTTCATTTCCAGTACTCCAGAATAAATAGAAATCATCTCCCTTCCTGCAAAATACCCTCCTTTGCACACTGAATTTTTCCAAACATTTCCTCCCCTTTCTGAAAAAAAAAAAACAACAAAAAACAAAAAAACAGAACCTCATCCTAGCTAATTTCATTCCTTTGCTTTCATCTGGGTGAGATGTGGAATTCTATGCAGAGACACTGCCTTCTGGGGTTTCCTTGGGCAAGTCACTGCATCTCTTAGTTTTCCTTGTGGTAAATGGGGTCAGTCGTGCAGGTCTGCTTATGGAGGGGATGCATGAGACTGAATTCAGTCTCACTTATCCAAACTTCTGAGGACCTCAGATATGGATGGTGCTCAGAAGTACCAAAGGAACAAAAAACAGTTTTTTATACTATTTTAAGGTGCTCTGAAAGGGAGGCTGTGGCTCCTGAAAAACTCCAAAGCACTTTTGAATCCATTATCAGGTGCTTTGAGTGAAAATCCTGGGATAATGTTGACCCTGAAGAGCATTTGTAGTGAGCTTTACCTTGTGTGTTTGTCTTGCTAACTCAGTTAGTTGGTATCATGGTTAGTCTATGAGTTATGGTAAGTTCTGCATGGTATCTCCTAAACTTGCTAGCTCTGTAGAGGAGCCTGTGGCTGAAAAACTCTGAAAATGCATGTGAAAAAAGCTATTAGGTTGGAGAAAATCTAGGTGGAATTCACAGCCTTTCTCCTACACAGACATACTGTACTAGCTGCCTGACTATTTAAAGTGATAATAGAAGGATCTTTAGTGTGAGCTGGGAACATCTGGAGTATTTGATTCTGTTCAGGTCAGTCTAGGAAGGAAGAACCAGGCGTGCCCTCTTCTGTCTCTTCCTGTTGTAAAAAAAACAACAAAAAACCACAGCACCTAGTGCTGTGTATATAGTGCTGTGTAGTGATACTGATACGATGCAGCAGTTGGAGCATCTTGTTACTTGTTTTTGGAGTAGGTCAAAGGATGTCAGACTGCTGGTTTGTAAGGTGCAATGGGAAAGATGTTTTGCCTAGCCAGAATGGAAGGGAAATGATCTCTTCTGAAATCCTTTTTGCTGTGAGCTGTCCATCACTATTCTCTGATTAATTCCTTCCTCTTGCTTGTAGTAAGGCCCTGCTTGGTCCACTGAGGAGTGCCAAATCACTTTTCTGCCAAGTGGGTCAGTGTTCCCCCACTTTGCTCCCCTCCAAGTTGAGATTTGCAGTGATTTGGATATCCCTACTTTAACCCCATCTTTTACTTGCCCTTGTGCTGCTCTGTCACTACTCCAACCACCCTCCTCCAGCATTAGTGTAATTCTTGCTGTGCTTTTTGCACCAGTGCCCGGGTGGCCCCTGCCAAGCAGTGTCTGGCCCGGGTGGTGTGACAGAGGCAGGAGAGCAGGTAGAAGTTGTTGGGATGTGGATGTGTCTGTGTGCTGACTGGGACTTGGGCTTTGTGTGTCTGTTCTTCTTTGTTGGCTTTTATTTTACTTTCTAATTTTTGTTTGTTTATCATTTTAACGCTTACATTTGTTTTGCAGCTACACAGTCTTGTGAAGAGAAGCTCCATGCCTGGGACAGCCCAGGGCAGACATTGGAGTTAGAGCGTGCTCGGTCGGAGCCTTTGCTAACTCCAGTAGTTCCCTTTGTACTTAACCGAGCACCGTGTAAGTTAGCAGCTGGGTAGCAGTAGTGGAGTAGTGCAACTCATGTTAGTTACCCTAGATGTAAAGCTTCTTCCTCTCTCCTCCCCTGCCCCTCACCGTCCGTCCGAGCCGGGCCGGGGCCGANAAGCGTGCCCGCGGCGTTGCCCGGCCGGCGGTGTAGCTGCTGTGCGGCTGCCTCTTGGGCTCGCACAAAGCGGGGTGGAGCAGCCGCAGGCCATGCTCGATGTCCGTGCTGGTGCATGTCGCCTCTCGCTTGTGCCTCTGCCGTGCCAGTTTGGAGGCCCCGCGGATTCATCGGGGGCGGCAGGCGTGAATGCCGTCCCCCTGACATCCCGAGGCTCTCTGTCCTTCGGACGGAGTGGTCACCTCCCGTGTGCCGGTTCTAGCTCGGGACATGTAGTGAAAAGCAGGAGACAAGCAGAATTTGATGGGGTGGACTAGTGTTGAAGGACAGGTGTGATGGCGCTTCATCAAGGCACCTTGGAAGGGGATGCAAATTTCCTTTAGAAGAGCCAGCACACCGTAACTGTGGTCTGCAGACTCCCTCACTCATCCCAAATGCAGGCTTTCCCATGGACTCCATCTTGTGGACATTGGTGGTGCATGGTTTGGAGGTCCAACAAGTAGCCCTTCTTCATGTGAAAGTAATCCCAGACAACTTGCTTGTAAGGATGTTTTTCACAACACATAGCCCACTGTGTGATTTTGACTCATTCCGTGTGTACGTCTTTCCGCATGTGGAAGTGCATCCAGCCTGCACAGCAAAACCAGCCACCTTATTGTTATGAGCTAGATGTCCACTATCTGAGGAATTTCTGAGACTGGCTCAGTAGTAAAAATCTCTTAACTGATTTCCAGAGTGGGTACGGACATTTTTCATAGCCAGTGAGATTATTATCTGATTGTTCTTTGGCTGAACTTAGAAATGGTGGGATGAGGTGCCCATGTGGGTAAAAGCTTATGGGCAAGGGGGGAGCATTTCAGAGTAGCAACTTCTGGCATTTAGAATGGAATTCAGCTTCCCTGACTTGAACATCTGTAGATGGTAGGTTGGATTTAAACACCTAATGATAGGCATCTAAGATGCCTATGTGAGCCTTCCAGAAGTCCTGATTTCTTTCAGGGCCTAAAGGGAGAACAGTCAGGGGAATGGTTCCATTTCAGACACCTATATTTTAGCTACTGAAGGGCACAAAAATGGCACTTCTAGTGATAGGAATTGTATATTATCTGATAACATTGAAAAGAATGCTGGAGATCCTCTTACATGCCTGTGTAACGTACAGAAGAGTCTACCTACAGGTATGGTGAAGGCTGACGAGATGTGAGTTGTGCAAATAGGCTCAGGCATGGGTGTGGTGCACATAGTAGTCATAGAATAGAATTGTGTTGTTTAATGGACCTGATCGAAACTTTGTAGATGTTATGAATTCTTGAGACCAGCATGGATGATAGAACACTGCAGACAGGATGTGGCCTGGGCAATCTGCAACAGGGAGCCAAGAGAGGAGAGTGCACAGGTGCTGGTGAGATGGGGGCCAAACAACAGTAGACAGACAGCCCTTGTCTTCATTCATCTTGAATTCCAGTGTGCTGGGCTGGGTTAATTTCAACGCTGTCAGAGCGCTGTAAAGAAGTGTGCTGTAGGGATTGGCAGAAGCTAACTGCCTGAGGAACTGTGTGCACACCCAGACATAGCTAGGACCTGCTCATCCAACCCATCCATCCTGCTGCTGTTGTCTTTCTAGCTTGCAGAAGCCATCCCTACATGTCCCGGTTGCTTGTTTGCAGCATTCACAATAGCTGAGGTACTGATGATGGTGATAGGCAAGTTGTTGGGAGACTCATTCCAATTGGCTTGATTCTTGTGGTGTCCATTTGTTTATGGCTGCTCTGGTGAAAGTTTTCCATATGTTAAGCTGCCAGACTAGTACTTCACATGGGCAGGGTCTCTGGCATTCATTGGTCAGACTCCCCAGAAGCAGCTCAGGCTGTCATTCAGGAGACCCCTCTGGTGCCTTAGACCTTTCTAGAAGAAAAAAAAATGGAATATGGTGTCTTTATTTTCTTTCTCCCTGCATTATGGGATCACCATTTCCCTTTCATACCACTGCCCCCCTACTCTCATGTGGATGACTGTCTTTAGTGCGTATCTCCAGAATGCAGGGAGCAGCATCCTATGAGATCTAGACTAATGGTGCTCTGCAAATTGCTTGTAGGAAGCACCCACTAGCCTCGTATTTCTACTGAACTCTTCAGCACAGCTAAATTGCTCTTTCTTCTTGTTCACAGTGCGTAAGCAAGAGATCATTAAGATAACAGAGCAGCTGATAGAGGCCATCAACAATGGAGATTTTGAGGCTTATACGTAAGTAGAGATGCTTTCTGACAGGTTGTTTATCAGTTTGTGTGCAAGTAATGCTCTGGCTGCTGGGTATGAGGAGCTGTCACACAGTCAGGGATGGTGAAAGGTTTTATCCTTCTTAGCCTATATCAGTTAGAAGTAAGAGATGGAGTAGTAGAGTTCTAAATGAATATCGAGCCAGGAATCGAACAGCAACAGGAGCAACAATAGGAGAATGTGCTGGGTTTGTAAGGAAAGTACAGAGGAGTGAAATGAGAAGAGCTGAAAGAGAATAAAAGAGAAGTCAGTAGCCTGGAGGTTTATTTCATGTGAAATGCCATCTAGTTGGCTCCTTGAGTTACAGTAGGGTTGAGTCTTCAGGAACTTACTTTTTGGAGTAGGGACATACAGTTAGGTGGACACAGGGTGTGAATCAAATGGCATACCAGCACTTCATTTTGTGACTGGCTCTTGGGCTCAGATGCAAACTGTAAACCTATGCTGCTTTTCTTTTCAGAAAAATCTGTGATCCTGGCTTAACCTCATTTGAACCTGAAGCTCTGGGGAACCTCGTTGAAGGAATGGATTTCCATAAGTTTTACTTTGAAAACTGTGAGTGGGTAGATTTGGTAACTCCAACACCTTTCTCTGTACTCTTCCTTTATGTCACATTTGGGGAGGCGGGGAATTTGTCTTGTTTTTACTAGATATCAGAATAAGCAAGAACTTGATTGTGCTTGAGTTATGTTGCATTCATAAAAGCCAGCAGCCTTTCTGTCAAAAAGCCTGTTCAGCAACAATTTCAATTCTAGTACCTGGCATGGACTGCAGGAGCTTTAAAAGTTTGAGGCACTGGACTTCTTACTGATAGGAAAATAGGAAGAATGATCAGATTTTGGTGGAATCAGCATGTATGTTTGGGATTAACATACTGAAAGGTCAGGCATAAAGATGCTTTCACTTTTGAGTTTTTGCTGGATGGTTTTCAGATCTCTAAAGCCCAGTTAACCTTTTACATAGATATAAGGGTCACCTTGTCAGCCTGGGGCAGGAAAGACTTGGGAGAAATGCTATCATTTATACTACAGGATTTGTCTCCCTTCCTGGATGTCTCCACAGGATGAGATAATTGAAATTTAAATCCTGAGCTGTTCAATCTGTTTTATTTTGGGGGTTAGGTCAAGGTCCTTAGTATGGGCAATATGTAGTTCTCTAAATATGCAGAGACTTTGTCTCTCTCAACAGCCTATTACGGAGTGATTTTAACACTTCTCCAAAGTTTGTTCATATTTAATGCTGTCCTAGTTTAAAGATCTCCTGATTACTGACTCCTTTGCAACAATATTCTGTAAGTGAAAGATCTTTCCCCATAACTGAAAACACAGCAGCACTGATACTGAAAAAGTGGCGAGTCTGCTTTGCAGAGGAAATGGGGGCAAAGGGGCCAGGGGACTTCTGGCAGTAAGCGTGCAGTTCCTAAGGAGAACAACAGGTGATAGGGGAAAGAATTGCTTGGATTTTTCCTGAAAAATGCCAGGAGCAATTTTTGTGGTATTCCAGAATCCAGTGGAAGGTGAGTAGAATATAGAAGAGGTTGGAGAATGTGGGACTCTGTTCCTTCTTAGTAGTAAAACGAATCTGATGGTTTTGCATGTCCTGCCAGTACTGTCGAAGAACAGCAAGCCAATCCACACGACCATCCTGAACCCCCACGTGCACGTCATTGGGGAGGACGCCGCCTGCATCGCGTACATCCGCCTGACGCAGTACATCGACGGCCAGGGCCGGCCCCGCACCACGCAGTCGGAGGAGACCCGTGTCTGGCACCGCCGAGATGGCAAGTGGCTCAATGTCCACTACCACTGCTCTGGAGCTCCTGCAGCACCTCTCCAGTGAGGATCAAATGCGGGTATGGACTCTCAGGGAAGGAGTACATCACACGCAGCTGAGGCTGCTGTATGTAGGAATTCAGCATTCAAGGCTGTTTAGCTGCCTGTGAGAGAACCATATTTAGTTGTCTGTAGGCTGAAAACTTCAGCTTGTAGATGGTGTTCCTTTGAGTCCTGTCCTCTGGACTCAGTAGGGTTATCTGCCACTCCTGGAAGATGGGAGTCATGTGCCAGACAGCTGTTCCTGGGCTTAGGTACCCTTTAGCAGCTGTGCTTCCTCCCAGATGCTCAGGTCTGTGCTTGGACAAATGGCTAATCCGGAACAGAGAGGAAGAGTATCTTATGCTGTGCACAGGTTGGCCCTTGCACATCTACCTTTCCATGCTGGGGGTCATATTAGAGGACTTTTTTGATGATTATGTCATCATCTAGAAAGGATATTGTAGCATCCATACAGGACAATTTCTATGCCATTAGAGGTAACAGTTTATTCGTACAAATTTTACCACTGATTTTCTGATAAGCAAAGGCCATTTAATGTACCATGTTGAGAAAACTCAGAGAGGAAAAGAATCTAAACAAATAATGATATCAGAGGATTTAAAATATCCCCCAATTAACTTGCCACAATTCAGCATTGGAAGAAACTTTGACTCTAAAATATGCCATCAAGAAATGATTGTTGCTTGCTCTGGAATGACATCAGATCCATTTACTTCTTCAGCATTAAGGCATTCTGGTTTATTGCCTTAATGGTTTCTTTTAATTAGATGTACAAAGTCTTTCTGCATCCTTTTGTTTTATGCTGAAATATGTGTCACATTCATTTTATTGCCCAAAGTTTCCTAATCTTAGGACTTTCAACTAAATATTTTCTATTTAAGGGCAAACACAACAAATATCTGCAACTGGGTGGCAGCCTTTTTGTAATGTGGTCATTTAAGGATGAACCACTCAAGCATAGTTGCTACTTGAGTTCTCCTAGTTCTGTGAACAACTCAGGACTAAGCCAAGAGCAGTTTGTATCCATGTGTTGTGAGGTATTCAACCCTACTGAAGGCAGTGGGGAAGGAATGTGAACTATCACAAGCAAGCTGCAGAGGTCACAGATGGAATTTGAAAAGCAAAAGCCAGTTGGGGGCACCAGAAGCAGGGAAACTTTCAAGAGCTGGAAAACCAGCTGAATTTCCAGGGAGTTAGGCAGTGAGAAGGATAAGGCCTTTTCAGGAAAACAAAAAAAAAAAACCAAAAAAAA
>VZUA01076335.1:554-22452 GCA_013401035.1 Horornis vulcanius | reverse complement strand
TAGCAAATCCGCTCTTCCATGTACCTTTTACACATAAAGCAAAGCCATACCTGTGTGTCCATCCTTGAAGCAAGTGCCAGGGAGACTTTGTTTTCCTTATGGCCTCCTGCAAATATCTGAAAATGCCAGGACTCACCCTGACTCCTGACTCCCAGCTGATCCAGAGGTCACCCCTGGTCAGGAAGCAGGCCACCGCATGCCTGGCCAGATGGTGGATCCACCCTTCTTGTCTCAGTTGGGTCATGATTGCATCGATCCAAGGGAAGCCTGTCTTGCCCTCTGCCCACTTTGCCAATGCTTCAGGGTTCCTGTCCCAGGGGATCTGTATGCAGATGGGATTCCCCTCCATGCGATCAAACTTTGGGTTGTTGGTGGCTGCTGTGTAGAAGAACTCCCGCCACAGAAGCTGTCCATACAGAGAGAGGGGGGGCGTGCTGTTCCGCTTCACCTGTGGGGAGGGAACAGGGGTGTTCACAAGCACAGAAAGACTGGCTTCATGAAGCTGAGCTCTGAGGCACCCATGCATTTACGCACATTTCCCAAGTCAGTACTGACCACTGCCACCAAGGAGCTCAACACCAGATAACCCCTTATCAGAAAGCCCAGATGGTAAAGTCAGAGCACTGACACAGGTTCACTCAGTACAATGACTGGAACTGAGTCAAGAGACTGGAACGATATAAAACTAACAGTAAAATGTTCTACATGGCTTGTAACACAGAAGTCCAGACTGAAGAGCAAGGTACTACCAGATTTAAGGCCTGTGTGAGTACATACAGGAGAATTACTTTCTTACCCCAAAGCCTCCTCTTGTAGTAGCAACAAGCTCAGCCCAACAATCAAACATTAGGGAGGCAACTGTATCTTTTACACCATTTCTGGCATACTATCTGACAACCAGCACCATGCTCTATATGCTGAAACCTCACCTGCCCTCCAGGTGAACCTTTTGTCTTACCTTCTTATACAGCTCCCAGAGACGATAGTAAAACAAGCGGCAGGACAAGCAGCCAAAACGCAGGTAGGGACTGAGTCCTGTAGGACTGGCCAGCAATGAATTGGCATTCATCCTTGGTCTTTCATAATTTGCAACCCATGCCTAGACAGATTCAGGAGAAATGAGCCAAAACCGCCTTGTATTTGTGGTACACTGCTAAAGGCAAGCCTCTGTGCAGGTGGTGAGGCCACTCACATCTGACAGCACAGTCTCTTCTATTTACTTCCAACCACTGCTGGGAGAGATCTCCAGCAGTCAATCCCAACCCCCATGCCCCATTCAAGCAATGCAAAACCTTTGCTCCAGGATTTAAACCAGTCAGTTATTTTACCCAAGAGGATTAATTTGCTTTGCGTACGGAAGCTAACAAACCCTGAGAGTTCCTAGGGATACAAGCTAACACACCTGTTTATGTCCAGGTATGTCTACCTCATTTCACACACTAAACAAGACCCTTTTGTGGGGCATTATGTTGATAATTTATTGCCTCTTCAGCACAAGTACTTATGCTTTGATTTCCACAACTGACATCAAGTCACCCAGCATTAAAGAAGTACAAAATGGTTAAAATTGAGTTATGCTCTGGCAGCTGGGTCACCTTTCATTACTTTGAAATTGCTTGCTTTGTGCACTACAATCAAGAACACTAGATCCATTGAAAAAAAATCTGATTATTTCAACAAAGGGCTCAAGCAATGCCAGCCAGTAAGACACCCTATTAAGAATGGACTAGGGGAAGGCATTCTTTTATAAGCATGTACTTGCACTAATGCCTCAGGTAAAGATAAAAAGAGATGGTGTGCAGTGTACAGCAGGGACTGAAAAACTTAACAGGAGAATATGCAAGTTTGCACTCCTCTAAAGGAAACTGAAAAGTAGAAAAAAGGAAAAGAGTGCAATGTGCTTCAAACAGCAGCATAAATAATACACTGCTTTAAATTTTTGGACCTGAGGAAGTCCATGAGCTCCCTGCTCCACACAAAACCAAAGATCACAGGAGTACTCCAACAATAACATACACTCCTTTCCAGAGGTGAACGCTATGACCACTCCTAAGAGCAGGGGATGTGGTAATGGGCAACACTGCATTTTTCATTTGGAGGCACAGTCTGCAGGAATTGCCACTTAAATAACGGGTTACCTTTCTTTCCAAGTGTTTATCCAGCCGTGCCAGAGCTTCTGTCTCACCTCCTTGCCAAACTGCAGGGGCAAGACCATCTGTAGGAAAGCCTGAGAGAAAGAAATTTGTAAGATTTGAAGCCATGCCTAGACAAAGGGCATAGATATGGGATTATGCATTAACAACAATAAGACAGTACATACTACAGTTACCTAATGTGGCTTACTTGCTGCTCTAATCCTTGTACAGCAGGAAAATTATGTAGGATATGGGGAGAGCCTGCTCATGACACTACACTTCAAGGGCCTCTCCCTGCAATGCTTCAGGCAGCCTTATGGTGACTTTCCCCATTGCTCACAGCCAGCATTCTCTGGTGTGTCAGCACTACCCACAGGGCTCTGCTCCAAAGGCCAGAGCAGCTGGCAGTGAAACATCTGCTCCACAGCTCTGCCTTACAAAACACCTTGCCATCGACATCAGCAGCACACTAGATAGCCCAGCTGCTCCTGGTGAGGCTCCTATTCTGCTGAGGCTGGTGCTGGGGAAGGCACTGGATTAGTGCAAAAGAACCATTGCAAAGGGGGAAGCAATAATGCAGTCTCCCTGCACTGATCTGGGCAGACAGGGGAGCCTCCCCTGGCAGCAAGCAGAGCAGTGTAAGGTTACAGGCAGTCTCACATTTGGTTAGACAATGAAGAAAGTAGATCTGTGCAGGACTGCAGCCCTTAGGATACTCCTGTTGTGAAGCCCCATGCTTTTACACGACTGTTGAAACTGTGCCTTAAGGTACCGGGAGATACTTCCTATAAAGCTGGTATGGAGCCTCTTATAAAGCTGGTATAGTCACAGACACACAGACAGTATCCTGCATTAGTCCTTTCTTCCCTTGAATTTAGATTCACTTCTCTGATGTAGGTGTTGCATTCCTCATGCCTCAGCTATTCATTCTCCTTCTTCAAGTCTTACAGAACTGTAATTTTTGTAATAACTTTTGTCTTGCTAAGTTCCCAAATTGGTGCCACTTGGCAATAACTGAATGAAATTATCTAAACCTGGTACATAGTTAGTTTACCTCTTCAGGTCTGTTACACAAGGTGCCTGAGACTGCAGTAGGAGGAAAGCAGGTGGTGAGGACATGAGATCCTAGTACAGTGGTTACATGCTCAGTATAGCAGAGAACACAAGGACAGATGCAGAGCACTTCAGAGCAATGCTAAAGGGGATGCTGGGCATCAACAGCAGTGCCAGGGACACCAGTGTGTTATAACAAGGTCTGGCACTTGCTGAAAAAATTAGGCCGTTCTATGGCTAGAGGCAGCCTATGTCAGGTGAGAACATGTGCTAGCCACTGGAAACAGTTCCACTAGATCCTGTTTCAGCTGGCAGTAGTCCTTGCCTTCACTCTTGACACATACCCAGCTCTTCCAGGGATGGGACCCCATAGACATCGTCATGGTTTTCCTGGATGTCCACTTTACATGTTTCCATCTGCTGACTTATTACAGTGCTCACTGGCTTCTTTGGGAGCTCCATACGGCTAATGATGGCCTGGAAGCGCTTGTAGGTGAGGGGTGGCTTGTGGCCATTCAGCTCAATTATTCTGGAGATAAAATAAACAAGGTGAAACAACACAGCCTCACTACCACAGAAGACACAAGGAAATGACATCCAAACTGGGCCCTGCTATCTCTGCTCAGGATACCCTTTCATTCCAGATACAGAAATCCTTATAGACCTACATTTCACTTGATGCATCCCTCAAAGGGATAATAAAATCAACCAAACAAAATCCTAAAATACATCAGAAGACAAAACATCACATACTTCCTCATCTCCATAGGGGAAAAAAACCAACCGAAAACAGCTCCAGCTGAATCAAGCTGAGCATCACATCTCTCTCCTGGAGCTCCTCATCAGACCCCTGTATGAAATCTCTATCTCATTACTGCCTGTCTCCTCAAGGTGCCAAATCCTACACATGCATCTGTTCCTCTGACACCTTGTGATATCCTAACCTGATTCTGACCTTACTTCCTTCTTGTCTGACACAGAAGACTCAGCCTGTTAGTGACCCCTCCTCCACTTACCTTAGATGAGACAAATCCCAGTTTGCATCATTCCTCTCTCCCCATGATTAGAGAGATCACTACCCTCGTTCATGCCATAAGGTCATGAGCAGCCTGTCTCAAGGTATTGACCTGTGTCAGACCACACTATGGAAAAAGACAGTCAAGGTTCCCCATTCCTCTACTTCACCAAGCACCCACAGCCTGCTGGGGCCATGCAGTCTTATTTTTCCTGGGACAGGGCTTTGAGAAGCCCCCTGGGCAAGGTAAACTTCCTCAGACTGAAAGATGCCATTTTTAACCCCTCTCCTGCAGGAGTGGAAGGAGTTAACAGCAAAGCCGACAGCACAGGGATCGCTAGCATTACATAAAGCCGAGGCAAGCAACCCCACAGCTCGCACAGGAGCTGCAGCACAGCAGCCTTCCCCACCCATTACAATCAACAGCTTATGCAAGGGGCCGGGCTTAAAGCCGAGTGCTCCGTCGGGCACCATGTGCCGCCCCTTCCCCCGCGGCCGCACGTGTGGCGGGGAGGAGCGACACGCCGGCGCCGGGCGCTCCCGCACGTGTGCTCCGCGCTGACCCGGCTTCCCCGCCGCACCGGGAGCGGCCCCGGCCGGGAGCCAGCCCGCCCACACACCCCGGCCGAGGGAAGCGGAGCCTTCCCCACGGGCAGCACGGTTGAACAAATTAAAAATGAAGCCTCCTGCAGTTTCCTCCGAGTTTTCTGCTTTTAGAGTTGTAAACGCTGGGAGATAAAGACATTAACGAACAGGGCAGGGAGAGAGGGAGGGCGATCGGGATGTGCAGAGTGCAAAGCACTGTACATTTTTAGTGCCAGGCTATAACCATGGCCACGGTGTGGGCACAGCGCCCTGACACATACACAGAGACAGATGTATTTTCATTTGCCTTACAGCCAACACGTTCTGTCCTGCATCACCACACCAGAACAGCATCTCCTCTGCTTTCCTGCATACACTTTTTTTGCTGTCTGTCTCCATGTTCCACCCCAGAGATGGCAAGATATGACAGAATTCATGAATACTACCCATCACACTCTTCTCTGTGGCTGCTTTGTGAGTCCCCAAACAAGATCAGCCCAAGATCCCTAGAAAATCAGTGTTTCCACTGGATGAGAAGTGAGGCATTTCCAGTTACAGCACTCTAGAGAGGCTCACTTGTTTCCATAGAAATTCAGAGCTTAGAAAAGAAAATGTGACAAGGCTGCATCGTGTTTGCCCTGAGGTGCTTGAGATGGGGGCAGGGAAGCTACTTCTTCCACACTGCCTCTTTTTCAGTCCTGCTAAAGCTGCCGTTCAGTCTGAGATCCACACTGTTGTACAAGCTCCACAGCTAAAACTTCTGTGGACAGCAGTTACTTGGAGCAAATCACTGTGACTAGCAGATGGATGTTGGTGTCTGTCTTGAAGTCCTCAAGGATGTGAATATGAGTGAAGTTACCTAGTATAGCTCCTGAATTCCTAAAGAGTTATTGGATCTGCGACATATTTTAGGATAGGACTAGGACAAGTTGCACGTTTCACCGCACCTGATGCTGGCATTATGCATTAATCTGGACCTTTCACAATACTCCCAGGAAAAGAAGTATTGAATATTGGGTATTGCACAATACGGGATATTATACTACACTTACTGGGTATTGTAGTTCTGTTCAGCCTTCTGTACAAAAAATTGTACAGGAGGCTCCCCAAGCAGGAGTCCTTTCCTTCCTCATACTGACTTTATAATCCAGGCCAATCCAGGCCATACACTTTCACAGGACTTGCAATGACAAAAAAGGGAGCCCCCTATGCAGGATTTAATACCCCCACTTCATCCATCTCCCCCAGCCCAAATTGCCAAATGTGGCAGTTGCTCTAGTTCTTGACGTGGAACAGAGAATCACTGTATTCATCACACTGAACCTAACATTAGTTAGTGAGCACACCCAAAGCTGGCTGTTCTACCAAACTAACAATATGCTGCCCAGCACTGTATGACAGTAGTACCTTGATGCCAGAAATTATGAAGGTCTGTTTCACCATCAGTCACACTTCACCTCAGGAAAGCAGGCAGCCCAAACCTGACCAAAAATTTCTAGCACTGCTATGATTATAAGGTATCCTACAGTCACCTGTGACAGCAGAGTGTCTGCAGACTTCAATGCACATCCTCCCAGGTGTCAGCTTCTGAATCATCTCCACAGCAGTGCCCCTGCAGGATGGCTAATGAGCTTAGGAAAGCTGCTGGTCTCAAACACCTGACACCTCAGCTTTCTTGCAAATGACAAGGCTGGGTTCTGGCAAGGGCCTGGATGTGCTCCCCTGCTTCCTTGCGGGAGGAAGAGCTGGCTGCCAGCACTCAGCTTGCACACTGCCCAACGCACCCCAGTACCAATTCATGTGAACTGCTTTGTTGGCCTCACCAGCTTATGCAATTGCTCTGATCTAAATCCCTGCTCCAGAGAGCTCATGGAGGGCTCTGTGTACGTAGAACAAGAGGTATTTCTACAGATTCAGAGATGAGATGGAGAGATAACCAACTGATCTGTCCATCCAACAGATGCTGAACAAAGAACAAACAATTCAACTTCTGCAGAAACACATACTGAGAAGATGAGAGATGAAGAAGTGACTTGGTGACAGGCTGGATATCTGCAGTGGGGAAAACACCTGACACCAGCACACCGTGCAAGACAGGAGAGGATAGCAAGATGTGCCAGGCAGAAGTTTGAGTAAACCTTCTTAGAAATGACCCACCTTTTTGGTATAGTGTACTGAACTGCAGAAGCACCAAGGCATGCACACTTCCCCAAGCTTGGTTCCTTTAAGTTAGTACATGCTCCTGTGAGAACACATTCTACTGTCATCTCAGCCTTAGGCTAGGGTATTTGAGGAAAAGCTGATCCTGATGTATGCTACAAAGACAAGATCACAGTGCTCTTTTCTGACCCGAACCACTGCAGCTGAACAATCCAGCCTGCCTGGGACTACAGATACCACAGTGCTGACCATCAGTAAACTACAAAGGATTTAGATCCTAAAGAGGAGAAAATAGGCAGATGCAGGGAAGAGACGACACAACCTGTCATCTGGAAGTTGTCAGACAGAATAATTGTCAAGTAAAGGCTTATGAGCAGGCTAAACCGATACCCAGGAGATTATCTTTTCTGTCTGACTTCTACAATCTGAACATTGCTAATCTTGACTGGGAAATCACATATTTTCTTCTGAGTATTTTCCAGCACTGATGTTCATTTTCCATATCTCTCTCCTTGTTTTGGGGAAGAGGAGGTGAAAAACGCTCTGATAATCACACAGCTATGCTGGCAGTGCCAACAAGGGGCACATTGTAATCTTCCTACTGGGTAAAACTGGTCAAATTTACAAGTTAACTGAACAGGCTCTTGGCAAATGTTTAAAAGGAGCTGTTGGAGGTGGCATTGCAGGGGATAAGAGAAGTGATGGATTCATTTAGGTAGGAGTGAAAGATTACTCTAAACTGTTTGAAACTGGGCTGACAATCTTGTCACAAACCTGATTAAAGAAAGATGAGAAGTAGGATGCCACCACCAGGTATTACTACCACCTGCTAATTATGCAGAAAAAACATTAGATTGAACAGAGGGACAGCACATACCTTGAGTTAGAAGACTGGGTAACACAGCTGGAGGGAGAGATACTCTGGGACTTCCAGGAGAAATACAGTATTAAAACTGTATTACCACCTGCTGAGAAATCTCAGAGATGCCAAGAACCAAGAAACGTCAGAGTAATTGTGGACTTCAAGTACATCCACACAGACTGGGTATCTATCACGCTCCATCACTTGCCAAAATCCAGTTTTCTGGTTGCCATAAATGACTGCCCCATGGAACAAGAAATCAGGAACCCACAAGGAATGTCAATTCATGATGTAGTCTTAGACAGTGCTAAGGTACATCTGAAAATGTTAGTTATCATTTGCCTGCTCTGTGACTTTAGCATGCATCAATTTAACACCCTTCCAGGAGCAACAATACCATATAGATGTGAAAAAGCATTTCAGAAAGACAAGAGTCCTAACAATTAAAGAATAGCATCCAGCTAAGACAACACAGGCAGAATCTTTTGGAAAAATGAAGACAATGATAGAAACCCACCAAACTTTGGTAGGTTAAATTAAAAACCACAGCCTTCTTGCACCTCCTAATCTAAATGAAAGTTTGAGAAACCTTTAAAAAAAGTGTAAGTAGTAAAAAAAAAAAAAGAATGAAAAACATTGCTTTAGAGACACTCCAAGATATTTATAGGGCAAAGAGGTGATCAACGCATTAAAGAAAGGAGACATTGTAACAGCACAAGAAAATCCCTGCATATATTTTTGCAGGTGTATTCACTATGGAGGTATCTAGGGAAATTATGACTCTTGGTTTTTTAAGAAAATGTATCAGATGCTGTGATAGATCGGGAGACCAAGAAAAAGTGCCACAAAACAATGCTATGCTTGAAAAGCTTGCCGGGGCCAGCAAACATTCACCCTGAAATTGTAAAGGATGTAATGAAATACAAACTAATAGCTGCTGCATGTAATATAAAAATGTCCAAATACTATGAGGGAAAAAAGAAAGTAAATACAACTCCAGATTTTAAAAGCATTTCAGGGGCATCAGAGGGACAAATGAAGACTGATATGAGCATTAGGCAGATGGGTAGAAAATACTAATGGGAAACTGTGAATACATGGATATATGCAATATGCTTGGGGGTAATTTGTCCTTGGTAAAAGGGATGTTGTGCCTGAAAATCTATTAGAGACATTTGAGCCTGGGGCAAGGGAGATTTTGAGAAGCCATCTGACTAGATCCCTCACTGAAAAAAATTTAAGAAACCACAATAATTTGCCATAAAGGAAAGGTCCATTCTGACAGAAAATTCTTTGATATATGGAATTAGAGAAGGAATCTATTTTTCCAACAGGAAGAGAAGTCCTACACAGAGCTGAGCTAGGGCTTCTGCTGCTCAATATATTTTACAAAATATCTGGGAAGGGACAAGAAAGAGCATGATGATAAAGTTTACTGACGCCATAAGCTATCTGGGATAGCTAAAGATAAAAGGCAACTTAAAAATTTCCCTATATACCACATAACCAGCTGCCAAAAATATCAGATAAAATTGCAGTGTTGGTCATGTTGTTTCTCCATATGCATAGCTATGCAATCCTAAACTTATTTATACAGTAGCAGCCTCTCAAACAGCTATGACCATTCTGGAAGGAAGCCCTTAGGCATCATTTTAATGTTTAGCAGCACACTGAAAAAGCAGAAATAATGCAACTGACTGTTAGGAAAAGATACATTATAGCATTCTAAAAATCCATGTTGCTTCTACATTTTGCACACTAGTTGCCATTTTCACCACTGCTCTCCACTTCTAAAAATACTTGGAAGTATAAAGAAAGGTGTTAAAACTTACAAGAGATTTAGAACAGATTCCACCTGAAACTCTCCACTTTGGGAAAGACATAGGTGACATGAAGAAGAATATGATGGCCATTGGCATTGTAGGGGTGAGGATATATAAACATTGGTAATAAACATGGTTTTCTAATGCAGAATTAGAAAGCAGCACCAGCTCACGAGACAGGTTCAAGAATCCTCCTCATTCCAGGGACAAACACTTCCATACAGTATGTGCTAATGGCAAAACTCCTTCCCATAGGAAATTATGGATGTTAAATATTTATAGGAGAAAATCCACATTCAGCATTACTGGCCCAAGTCACGTCAGAAAGAAAAGGGGAAAAAAAGGGGGGGGGGAGAAAAAAAAGCAAGCAACCTGTAAGAATAGTACTGTAACACTGTACTGACTTTGAAGTCAAGCATACCCTAGGTCTTAGCTGAAAGACTGTCACCATCATTTAAAAATCACACAGAAATATAGAAAAAATATACATATAAGTATACATATAAGTAAATATATAAAACTCATCATCAAAACAACAAACACAGCAAACACACAAAACAAAGCATTCAGGTTTTAGAAAAAGGAAAGTTTGTCCCAATCTACCTTGTTTTACTTCTTCCAGCTGTCAGTTAAAAGACCTGCTTCCATAACCTGTTTGAGACAACAGCTCAACTACCTTTATTACAATGAAGCAAAAAAAAAAAGCAGTCCATACATTGAGGACATGCTCAAGGAGAGCAATCAATAGGACACAGCTGAGCAAATTAAATGACACATTAAGAACAGAGTTTAATAAGCTTGAGACAATACCTCTCTGTACATTCACGTCACTGTGAGCACTTTGACGTGTTCTAATCAAAAGTGGAGTGTGCAGAGTAATCCTTATAGGCTCACTCAGCACGACAGTGATCAGTGTAATGGAAGAGACTGAAGTCTTTGAGACATGACAATCCCAGCCTGGCCCAGACAGCACCTCTGCCCTTTCTCTCTCCGTACCTGTCCAGGTCATAGAGGGTGTGGGAGTTCTCTATCACCACCTCCACACCAGCCTCCTTGGCCAGTTTGACGATAGCTGCATCCCTCTCCTTTCCAAATGGCTCCGAGTCATATTCAAAGGTGAGACGAGTGACTCCCCATTCCTGCAAGAGAAACAATACACCCAGCTGTCAAACAGAAGACTATTTCTAACCAGCACAATTATAAGTGAAGGTTTCAGAATTCCTGAGCAGTTCTGGAAGCTTTGAGAACTTTTTTGCTGTGAGGAAAAGCAATCTGGATTTGCGATAACCAAAGAAGCAAAAATTTTATCAGCTCTAGCAAACATCACATCTGCTATGCAAATTTGTAGATGTCGGGTTTAAAACACATCAGAGGAGGTTCAGTTCTTGTCTATTACTGTTCTTATGCTCCAGCTCAGTCCCTGAGCCTACCTATACCACGTTTTGTTGCACATGCTATCCTGAAGTAACCTTACCATCCTCTTCCAGCATTTGCAGAAAAAGCATTTCAGTAAACTCTTTCAACAGAAGTTCTGCTCAACCCCCTGTGTTTTTATGTGGTGACATCAAGTAAAACCAATACATTCTAAATTTTTCCTGATGTCTCTTTAAAGACATCACACAATAGGAAACCAATGTCCAACTCAAACAGAAAGAAACAGGAAATTGCAGGACATAGGACACAACTGAGTGAACCTTTCCGGTGTGCACAGCAGAATATGATACTGCAATTCAGATTTAAAGTCCTGCCTTTTTGGAGTAATTTTAGAATTGCAGAATTATAGAATGGTTGAGGCTGGAAGGAACCTTAAAGATCACCTAGTTCCTACTCCCCTAGTCAAGCCATGCACTTATTCTGATCTTCATAATTTCAATAGATCCTTCACAAATTACAAGGCATAGGCCTTATGGAAGAGCACTCAGCCTCTTCCAGGCTTTTCTAGAGCACAGATTGTTCTCAAAGTCTATGGCCTAGTTTTTTTTTCCCCTCAGAAAATGAATCCTACCAGAAGAGGTTTAATGGTTTCCACAGCGACTCTCCCAAGACATCCATCAAGCAGAGCAGCAGCCCACAGATTTGTTTAGCAAACACAACCAGAAATCTACAGACATTTAAAAAAACCCTCACACAACTAAGAACCATTCTCCTAGAGAGACAGTCTATATCACCCCTGTATGCACAGGAGACTTTTCTACCCGTGAAACAGAAACAAAGCTCAAAGAACAAATGCAGTCAGTTCCCTAAAGACCTTTAAAAATAATGCCAAAGATGGGGAAGGGGATTTAGAAACAGAAAACAACTGTACAAGCCACCTACATTTCTAAACTTGCGGATTCAGCCCTAAAATTAATTTTAGGAAGGACAGAGAAATTAACCAGTTACATACCAATGAATGTACGTCTTAAAGAGATCCTCCATCCATTTGTCAAAGTAACAACATGACAGCATCCATAACTCAGCACAGGGGTCAGACAGACACATTCCAGGCCCTGCCCTGCTCCTACATAATTTAACTGCTTCATTTTAAACTCTTCTTTCTTCTACAAGAAAGCCAGTATCAACTGGAAGGCTTGGAAAAGATAGATTTGATCTTGAAGAATACACATTACTACCTTGAAAGAATGGAATAAAAAGCCATTAAGGCTTACAGGGATTTTAGGTAAGCATCCAACACTTTAAATTCATGTATTTCCTACAGTTTTGAGAAGGTCACTGCTCTATGTGATGCAGTAGTACACAGGGAGCAGAGCACAACCAACCAGAAAACCTGTTACCTGTAAGACAGTAAACTGCTGCAGATATAAAAAAGAAAAGTCATGACTGAGAGCTTGCCTCTTAGTATCTAACCTAGAGCAAAAAAAAACTGTATGGGAAAAAAATACCAGAGGGATTGTCAGAACACTTCAGTGAACAAACAGTGCACTTTTATTGAAGAGGTAAAACTACAGACATTTATTCAGAAGAAATGAGACAAGAAACTTCAGCAAAGGTTAACACATTGCTAACAAGTACACTTGTCATGGTATCCATGTACAGTAGTGCCTTTGCAGTGACTGTTAGTGACAGCATAGCTCAGCTACTGGCAGTGAGAGCAGAAATTACATTAGGTCTAAGTACTGCAGTAGCAAATGTGACGTAACTGTCCTTTCCACAAAAGCTGACAGTGAGGCACGAGCTGCTGCTAATTCAGTGTTCA
Source organism: Horornis vulcanius (assembly GCA_013401035.1). Taxonomy (NCBI): domain Eukaryota; kingdom Metazoa; phylum Chordata; class Aves; order Passeriformes; family Scotocercidae; genus Horornis; species Horornis vulcanius. Next base: position 9,623 of record VZUA01076335.1, on the reverse strand, counting down.
GTGTAGCAGCTCTGGAGAGGCCTCAATCCCTACCAAAGCCATACATTTACCACATAATAGCATAAACTTCCCTCTACTTTTTTCAGCTATGTTACAGCACATCTGAGATATTAATCAACTCACCGGCCCAGACAAAACAGACTGCAGCAAAAAGCAGTTCTGGCTGATTACACAATCAATTTCTCCAAACTTCAGACTCTGCCAATTTTTTAAAATTCTTTAACCCAAGCAGGCATCTTTCTCCAACAAAGTTTTAAGTATCCTGTGAATACCCTAAACTAAAGAAAGCATGAACTACTATTAGCTGGAACTTATTTGCAGATCAAAAGATAAAAATAATCCAGACTCCAAAAAGGCTAAAAGCAGCACATAGTTTGTGTCATGTGTTAAGACGCAGAAGCCAAAATAAGTATCAGTGCCCCTTCTCATCTGTGCACAGTCCAGTTCCTCTCCCCAGTACTGATTGCCCTCCTCCAGAAAATACACATCAGAACCATTTACAGAAGGAGGGTACAGGTTTAAGTTCACCTCTCCCTCTTGGCAGCTGGTCTATAGCAGGATTTGGGGGGACACTATTTCTGTCAACCATATGTAAGGCACAGCCCTCAGGACACCTCCAACTCATACAACTATTGGGAGCCATGATTTTTTTTTTGTTTAGCTTTGTAACACTATCAAAGACATTGTCAGAAAGGTTCAAAGACATTGGGAAATACAATCTTAGAGCAAGATGGAAAAATAATGATACTGTATGAGAAGCTGTGATATTCAAGGAGATGCTCTTCTTAGCCCTGACATCTGCAGCAGTGACATATCACTTTAGAAATGTACCCCACTAATCCATTATTGATCACCAAGGTAATTGCATATTCCACGTCCTAAACAATACATCAGCAGGATGCTTGGACCCAAGCTATATCCATCCTGCTCCTAAGATGACTAAACTGCAGTCTTGAACAGAAAAAGGAAGGTCAGCTAAGATAAAAGCTCCTGAATTTTGAAATTTTAACACAAAATCCAATTTGCAATTCACATACAGATCAGTGTACTTTCTTCTGTTGTCTGTAAAGGTCTGTGAACACAGTGGTCTTCCTAAGTAAAAACTGCAACAAGCAAATAGACACTAGGGAAGAAGCTCTCAACAAACAACAGTCTGTGTGTCACAGAGCAGCCCTGTGAGAGGTGGCTTAGAGAAATAAAGTTCAACACCACCATCCAAAAAGAGAAGCTTGAGCACCCTGATACTAGGTTACACCCTGTATTTCTTTGCAAGTCTGAGTTCAGGTGCAGATCTGGCTCCCAAACTGGCCCTTAGAGATAGTAGCTAGTTAGCTGTAGTTAAGGAGGGAAGTTTTTTATAGTGAAGAACTAGTTATAGCTGAAAAGGTACCGAGGGAATCACCAATCATTAGGGAGTGAAAGCAAGTTTAGCACCAGGCCACCAATTTTTCTTCATTATGCTGCAAAAAATTATTCTCTTACTTTAAAGAGTCTTGGAAAGACATCTGTTGGCTGCCCTCGCACGACAAACAAGCGAGAGTTCAGTTTCCTTAAGCTGTTGTCCAGATCTTCCAGGGACTGGAGAAGAAATCTGCGGAAAAGAAACAACAGCAGTTAGTATCAGTCTGATGGGTTACAGCTAAAAGGCAAATAAGAATTTGCATGGAACTCCAGAAAACCTGCATCACCAAATCAAAGTTTGGACAAGAACCAGAAGACAAGAATTCATATTTATATCTGTTCTGTCTAACAACTTTTATGAGATTGCAGCATCGGCCAGCTCCCATTCACTCATATGCAATTTGTGCTTGTCCAGATCCAAGAGGTTTCCAGGATTTTCTTCTTCCTGCAACCCACTTCCCAAGTTCTCCCTCAGAGCTGGGAGAACACCCCTGTCAACTCCTCTCTCCACATTACATGGAGAAAACCATGAATCTTGTAATTCCCTACTGTACATTTTTTCACAGGTTTTATGGCAGAAAGGGATTCTGCACATGCAGTAGAAAAAATCTGATGTATTACTCCAAGGAAAGTAATGGAATACTGCAAGAATTGTGCAGCTTTTACTGTTCTAGCTACAAATACACTGTGTCACAGCAGAGAAATGTGCTCTCCTGGCTGACCAGTAGCACAAGACTGAGCACCAAGATCTCCTGAGGCAAGAATCATCCGTACTTTGAATAACTGCAAAGAGAACTGCAATTCACCTTGCACCATGAAGGCACAGAGATGAGAGCATACCAAGATATTCACCTATTCCCTCTCACCCCAAAACTCCAAAATGCCATGTAAGTGTTTTCTGCATTTAATGGTATGTCTTACTGATCCCTCACTAAGCTATAAAACAAATGTATATTATTTGCTTTCCCAGTTACACATCATCCCATCTACACAGTAACTTCACTTTATTTTCTTTAACTCTGCAAAAAACACCAGCTTTAAAACTTTACTGTCTCCTCAGCACCTGGCACTGCTGGTAAACACACAACCCTTTGTAAGTGAGCCTGCTCACCCTTACCTTTCCCTCCATCCTCCATGGCCACTTTGCAGTGTGATCTGCCAGAAGCAAGTATCAGCCTCAGCTCCCTAAAGACCACCCACAGCTAAGAAAAGCCAAGCTACAACTGCCCTGCAAAGTGGTAACTTCTCCCTCCTCAGCTGCACCACCCATAATGGGAACTGTGAGCTTCCAGAGAGAACAAGTTTGCTCTGCATTTCTGGAGGGAGAAAAGGGCGCAGGATTCACAGAAAGAAGGGCACTCTATCACAAAGGAGAATACCCTGAACCAGGTCCAGGTAACCTAAACAAGCCACTCCCTGGGCCCCAGCCCACTTTGCATTTATTAAGTACAAGCATCAACTGTCCCAGGTGTCATAAAAATTTTAAAAAGCATTAGTCCCATATGGCTCACACACACCGTGCATTTAAATAACAAGGGAATTTCAACATGATAAATTTGTGAGAACTAGGTAAAACATAAGCATTTGTCCTCAAAGAACAGAACTCTGAATACAAATATTTAGATTAAAAAATTAGCAAAACAAAGCCAAGGCTCACAATAGGAATGAATGGAACTTTGGCCAACATAAGTAACTTGCTAATATGTTCTTTGCCTAACAGCCAGTGGTGCTTGTTTCTGACATCTGCAGTAGTTCCACACCTCCGAGAAAACATTATTTTTAAAAACTTTGCTTGCTCATATATTCCATGATTACAACATAAAGAAAACTCCTCTTTATTTCCCTCCCTTCACAACGTTGGTGGAAACAAATAAGGATTAAACAGATCAGGAATTAATCTGTTGTGGCAATACTTTGGTTCTTCCAAATGAGGACAGTCACAAACAACAGCAGCACGTGAAAGGCATTTCTGTCTGCTGCTGCCTGTAGAAAGTCTGGTCTATGGCAAGATCAATTCAGACTCCTATAACAGAATTCACAATTTTCTGTACTTTGAATGACCACACTGCAGTAACTCCTGCACATTTACAATTTTTAAGCCATCCTCTGCTGTGAGATTCTAGAAACACACAGACATGACCCATACAATCCCATTCCTTGGGATGAAGCTAAGGTGCACAGCAGAGGCAATCAATTACAACTAGTTTCCCTAGTGCACAGCCACGTGACATTTCCAAGAGCTCCCAAAGCATCTTTAGCCAGGTGGTTGTCCGTCGACTTCCTCTGAGGGGGCAGTGGGAGAGCTGCTTCACTTGTTTGCAGGGGAGTCTTAACCAGGAGAATCCCTATCTGGATTGGGGTTCCAAATGTTTAGCTTGCTGAGACCTGACACAACAGCATTACGTAATGTTACCGGCTACAGGTACATGAGGTCTTGATCTTTGCACAGACGTGACTCATGGTATACATTTTTCCATTTGCAGAGATGAGGAAAAGCCCATACAGCTTCTTCTCTAGTTTCTTAGCAGCAGTCGATGTGTATTTCCGTGAAAAATCTGAGTGGAGGAGGAACGGAGCTGCGTGCGCACATGCCTACGCGCGCCCGGCAGCCCAAGGGCAGAGGGGAGGCGTGGTGCAGCCACCAAGCTGAGGATTCTCTGCCCTCGTCTCTAAATCCAGGGAAAAGGGTTTCCCAAAGCTAACTGTCCATCAGTTGCTGCTCTCATACGCTCGCCCCACTTATAAAGTCTAACGACATTACATAAAGTTGAAGGCATCCTCCCACACAGTCAGGCAGCACGGCCGAGAAAACCGCGCCGAGGCCGAGCGGAGAAGGAGCAGCCGCGGGAGGAGCACTAAGTGGGCCCGAGACGGAAGCGTGTGCTGCTGCGGCCTGAGCGACACGGCCTACACCGCGCCCAGAGCGCTCCGGTGCCGCGGGAGCCTGCTCGTCCCGTACGGTCCCACCCGCGGCCCGCAGGCCCGGTGCCACTCACCGCCAGCGGTTGATGCCCACGGCGGAGGAGGCGGCGAACCAGGGGTCCAGAATATAGATGCAGCGGAGGGAGGTGGCGTCTCGCAGCGCTTCCTGCAGCGCCGGGTTGTCGTGAAGCCGCAGTCCGCGGCGGAACCAGTGCACGGAGCGGCACAGGGCCGGCGCGGGGCCCAGAGCGGCCGCCGCCGCNGCGCGCGGCGACAGCCAATCAGCGCGGAGGGGCGGGAGGCGCGAGCAGCGCCGGGGGCGCTGTGCTGCCCCCCAGCGGCCCAGGCCGCAGCTGTCGCCTGCGGGGTGGCGCCGCCTGAAGAAACCGCCCCGGAAATGTCGCTGCCACCCCCAGAGAGCCAGAGAGCGACCCCCGAATTTAGTCAGCAGGGTTGGCCATTACAGGTCAACCTTAAAAATCTCCCTGTCCATTAAGAAAAGAAAAAAAAAAAAAGTTCAAGGACCCCAAATGGCTGCCTGCATCGAAAATGTACCTGTGGCCATGAAACCTGGAGCAGGAGCCCCTTCCACCCCACCACCTCCCCACCCCCAAATTCAACAGGAACATATTCGGGGCAGAAATGAAGCGTTCTTCGGTAGGTGTGGCCAGACATCACTCACAGGGCATGGTACATCATGTAGGATCCATGGTGCAGGATATGAAGCAATGGCATGGACTGCCCAGGATCACTATCGGAGTAACTTTATGTTTAAAAGGCCCAGGTATTTAGAAAGCTGGTGCAACATCACAGCTTGACACAGGATATTGCTGCTGACCAGCAGGAATCAGAAATTACAGCACAGACATACTCTATTGCATAGAACCAGATGGGAGGGGTGGGGTGGGTATGGCAAAGATTTCTGAAGATCTGTTCAGCAGCAAGTTCCAAGCAAAGGGATTGATGCAGTTGAGCAAAACTCATTGCATTGAAGATTGAGTGAACTGGCCATGGGGGTATCCAAATGGAACAAATCAAAAGGCAAACTGCAAGCGCTAGAGGAGCTACAAAGTAAACATGGAACAAGTCTCCTGAAACAAGGGAATGCATAACAACCCATTTTTAATACAAACCTACCCCCAACAGAGTAAAGAGAAGTGTTGCAAACCCTCTGTGAAATGGGATCCCCACCTTAGAGCAGCAAGTGTTTCAGAATAACGTTTTAGCTCCTGCCGGACACAGAGGCCAAGCTCACCCTTCCACGAGAAAGCCCACTGGAGCGAGCATGCTCTCCCTCACTGGACACAGTGCAGAGAGAATGAGAAGTTTAATTCCTGAGTCTTAGCATGCTTCCTCAAACTGAGAAACCAGGTGTAAAGCAATACAGGAAAAAACTTCAGAAGGATGTGATACTGACTCTTTGGAAAGGCGTTTTGGAGGCACTGCTGTTGCTTAGACTTGTACATAGCCAGAAGGGAGAGAATTTCCATCCTCTGCACTGAATGGGGCAACAGGAAGAACAGCTGTTGCAAAAACCTTATACAGCAGAACAGTTTACTGAAGTCTAACCCAAGCAGTCTGGCTACTTGCCTCTTCTTTACCTGCAGGTTCAGGATTTTATAACTTCAGATTGCATTCATTCAGTTAATTCTAGATCCCTAACTACACAAGCTCCCATTCCAGTCTTTGTCTGATATGAGCCCACCCCCCAAGATGCAAATTTCCCAGATTAGGTAAATAACAACATCTATTTTAAAAAACAATCACAAAAAAAAAATCCCCAGCTGATCTCTACAACACATGCTCTCCCCAACTCTGACACAGGGTGAGATAAAACATGATCCAGTCAGGTCTTTGGCTTTGGTTCCTGACACAGTCCCCCATACACTTTGCAGATGCACTTTTTCCTGCTCCTTGCTTCTTCTCCCCAGGAGGAAAGGAGCACCAAAGGTTATCCCCCCCAGGCCCAAAAATAGAGGTGCAGGAGCTGCCTACACACCAGTCTCATTTCTTTCACTGCTTTTGACATTAGGATCCTCTTGCACCTTTCTCATCTCCAGTCCTTTCACCCACGTGTATGCGAAGGAGCCCCCCAGAACCATCAGGTTACTCGTCCACCACAAGAAGCTCTTTGTCTCCTCAAAGTAGATAACAGCCAGCACTGTTTGCGCACAGGCCTTGGCTGTCCCAGACACGTTGTGGGTGAGTGGGCTAGTGAACTTAATCTGAAGTCCAGTCACGTACCCAATGGCAAAGCCAAACACTCCCCCCAGGGTCATCATGCCCCAAAAACTAGGGCTCCCCAGCTTGTCAAAGTGGTAGAGGGTGCGGAACTCGCCCAGCAGCACCATGAGGGGGAAGAACAGGACACAAGCGTTGATGTTGTTGTAGAAGGTCAGGCGCCAGATGCTACCATCCACAACAGGCAGCACCTTCTTGGTGTAGATGGCATTGAGAGAGACACAAAGGCTTGCTAAGATCCCAAAGAATATACCTGTCCATGACAGAGTGCCCTCTGCTCCTTCCTGGTCAACACCCAGCCAGAAGCCACCTGCAACCAAACAAACCAGGAATCATCTGAACAACTGCTGAAAGGCTCAAAACACACAGTCAAAAATTCATCATTTACTTTATCATGAACCACAAGAAGAGACAGGCTTAAGGGCTTCCCCCTTCTATTAACTGAACCCACAAAATGTCATGACTAGCATCTGGGAAGACTTATTTTGGGAGTGCAGGAAATGTACTGTGCAGGTAATTCAACCTTAGAGGAACAATTCACACACTGAGTAGGCAGTACTAGTTCAGAAACTACTATCCCAGGTAATCTTTGCATATAGGTAATTTTCAGGAGACGATTTCTTTATTATTGAAAAGGCTGAAAACTGAAAAAGAGGTAGAAAAAATATTCTTTGAAGTTTGGAAAAAAAACAACTTTATAGACTTTTCTGTTAATAGGAAGGAAGATAAGAAGATGGAAAGATAGTAAAAATATGCATGTAATACTAGGTATGATAAAAATAATAAAAATCAAAAGGCAGAAAGTGGTGTGCAGTATCCTCATGTTAAACTTTGATGGGCAAAGCACTGTCTAACCACCTCCAAAACAGGAGCTACAGGCTTTGCATCTCCAGGGCAGAGAGGCAGACCTCTCTCCATCCAGCTCATAAGCAAAACATAAAAGAGAGATGAGCTATTGAAGGAACACTGTACCACATTTTCATTAGCTGCTTCTTGTTGGAGGTTCTGGGAAGGTCTGGGAAGTTGCCTGCAAAGCACCTAACATGCTTGAAACAAAGCCCAAATACAAATGGGTTTGATGCACAGACAGGAGGGGCTTTGTAGGCCAGAGAGGATGCTCAGCTATGCTGCTTACAGGCACACAGGCAATGCTCTCATGGCAAAAGGAGATGGAGCCAGGCGGACAAAGTCTTCATCTTCGGGAAACTTTGTCAGGCTGCCAGGCATCACCCTCCTGGGCAATGCCTGAACAAAAGATTAGCTGAAGGCAATTGCTTGCGTCACTTGTAGAAAATACAGTAGCTCTCTTCTGTGGAGATGAGATTCTCTTATCTTCATGTGATTCCATTCAGTTGTCTAACACTAAGTGAATGCATGCACATCTGGAACCAGACTGAAATCAACAGTTCACCATTCTTGGCATCCAAATGGCCCTTCAGGTAGCTTTTGGGATTACTTTGCCTTTGGAATGGCTGACTTATAAAGCATTCCTCTTAAGCCACTCAATGCCTTGCCCTACATTCTAACAACACAACCAGATCTTCCGGTGGTGTATTACGCTTGGTTTGATCAGCCAACCCTTTATCACATGGGTTCAGCCTATTGTAAAAACCAATTGGCTGGCTCTATTGTATGGTCCCAGTGGTGCTGACATAAATGTCATTGTTACCAAAGTTAATAATCAACAAGGACTTGGGAACAGCGAGAAAGCCACCTGCTTTTTTATGGCCTGTACAGGGGGAAGAAACAAAAAGGTAAGGCAAGTTAAACTTCACTAGAGGATAGATAGGCTTTAGTGCTCAAAGGGAGCTATGTCAAATGAGAGCAATTTCTCCTCTTGACAAGTTACCTACATCCTCTGGACATACAAATTTGGTTGCCAGAGATAGAGCAAGGCATGAGCCCTGAGCTACCCCACCTCACCAAGGAGCTGCTCTGCAGGTGGTGATGACTTCCCAAGGGAAAGACACCCCACCACCGTCTCTCCGGGGCTGGCTGTCCGATGGACGCAGCCCTTCCTGCTCCTCCTCACCTATGATGACTCCGCAGGCCAGAAGGGCATAGAGGGAGGTGGTCTGCTTGAGGAGGAGGTAGGAGAGCAGCACGTTGAATACGGTGGTGAGGGAGCGCCCCACGTTGTAGAAGGCCACGCCGACATGCTTGAGGCAGAGGTTGTTGGAGGTGACCATGCCGATGAAGACGGCGGAGAGGGGCAGGACGCTGCGGGACACCTTGGGGTCGAGGCGGAGGGCGGGCAGGCCGGCGCAGGGGGGCCCGCAGGCCGCCCCCAGGCTGAGGCCCAGGCAGAGGGCGGCCGTCAGGGCGCACTGGAAGAAGGTGACGAAGAGAGGGGCGTCGAGGCGCAGCGAGGGGCTGTCCAGCAGGTACTTGTTGAGGAAGACCATGGCGATGGAGGTGAACCAGTAGAGGCAGACCACCACGGCGATGCGCAGCGCCCGCAGCAGGAAGGGCGCCCGCCGGCCCCCGCCGCCCTCCGCCGGCAGC
>VZUA01076333.1:726-17392 GCA_013401035.1 Horornis vulcanius | reverse complement strand
AAAAAAAAAAAAGAAGAAAAAAGATGCTCTGATGTGCAGCCACTAGGCTCTCTCACTTCCTCAGTTAGGTCTCAGAGAAAGGAGAAGGATTCTCTCTGTTGTGCTGCAATATTGTCTAGGGGCTCTCAGCATCCTTGCATAACAGGGTCAAGAAAGTATTGCTAGGCACTACTAGTTCTCCTTTTCAACTCATGTGCCTCACTGCATTTAAAAACCAGTAAATAGACAGTAATATCTCACCATAAATGGAGCCATGTTTACTTCCTTCAAGGTGGAGTTCATGGAACAATCTTAATTTCAGTGTGTTTTATATGTGATGGGCTTCAGGCTGTGTCCCCAGAGTAGGTGTATTTTAGTCAGAAAGTGGGCAAGGTCTACATCCTGGCTTGTGTCACGTTTTGTCTGCCCTCTTCAGAGCTGGTTTTCCCTGAGCCAGCCCTCTCTGCAGACAGTCTGGTTGCTGGATGGGCTGGGCACGGTTTCTCCTCAGACACAGCCTAGCTGTGCTCTGGTCCAGGCTTCCTGTCTAGGTCGTGCAGTCTGTCCGTGAACAGAAACCTTTCTGTGTCCAGATAACACTCGGGGGCTCTGCAGTCTCGCTGTGTGCAGCGCTTGATTCCTGAGCCAAGCCCACTCTCTGCATTCGAATGACAGCCAGGGTGATTAAAGTCACTTGCCGGGGTGATTAAAGTCACTTGCCGCTGCCTTTGACAGAAGAGACTGCCCTGTGAGTCAGCTCTGGCAAAAGCTAAGTGGTCGGAGCTTTGAAGTGCCAGTGCTTGGTGCCACATGAGACCCACCATGCAAATTGTTTCTAAAAATGTTGTTAAGATTCTCTTCTCTGCTGCTGCTAGAAGTGGCACACAACGCAGACCTTTGCTGAGCAGAGAGGTGTGCATAAGACATTTATTTGTTCTCACCCTCAAACTTCCTGAATTACCTTGGTTGAGAATTTAGCTTGTGACTCCTTCCTTGGTGTATTTTTTACAAGATAGGTGAAGTTGTTACAGTGCTGGCCTGGTGTTCAGCCAAAAGTGCTTTTACTTTTTTTAACAGCCACCACACAGTGGCAAGGCAAGTGGCAGTGGCAAGGCAAGCTTCCTCTGTGCTTAACCTGTTAGGGACCAGAAATGTTCCATTTTCAGAAATGGAAATCAAGTCAGAAAATCTTGTTCAGAGCTTGGGCTGCATGCTGAGGAAGCTGCTTTCTAGGACACTGAGAGATGGACAGAAGGGCTGGCCTGAGAACAGTGTAATCAAAACCAGCACATATACCCAGAATTGTGTCAGCAGACATGTTCTGACTGGTTTTGGTGTACTAAAACTAGTAACTGTAGAGGAATTGTTCAGTCTGGAAGCAAGCTGTCAGTGGCTCATGCTGATATTATTTGTCCCACTGCTATATGAGTACAGTGGGATGCNTCTTGTTCAGAGCTTGGGCTGCATGCTGAGGAAGCTGCTTTCTAGGACACTGAGAGATGGACAGAAGGGCTGGCCTGAGAACAGTGTAATCAAAACCAGCACATATACCCAGAATTGTGTCAGCAGACATGTTCTGACTGGTTTTGGTGTACTAAAACTAGTAACTGTAGAGGAATTGTTCAGTCTGGAAGCAAGCTGTCAGTGGCTCATGCTGATATTATTTGTCCCACTGCTATATGAGTACAGTGGGATGCAGCCACGTCTCTTAACACCCCAGCTCAGTTTGTTCTCTGAAGTCAAGCAGATCAGCAGTGAAAAAAGGGCTCCCCAAAGACATTTAGGTGCTGCAGGAGATGACACCGGTTATCTGAACACCACCTACCAGCCCCTGGTGGGACCAGGGTGATCCAGCTCACTGTGATCTCATTATTATGAGGTGAAATGTTCCCTGTGCAATACAGCATTTTTTAATTACTCTGCTTAGAGACAGGCTTTTGGCAATTAGGAAGCCCTAATTAAGAAGCCTGGTTAGCCTGGACCACGATGTTAGTGCTCAGGTGCCAGCTGACATTCAGGAACACGTGAACTACCATTTCAGTCAGTCTCTACCACCTAATTTTTTACGTGGCCACCATGAAAAACATGAAAACTCACATTCCAGTCCAGCTTAGTGAGAGCCACTTTATAGCCACGTCCTTCCATTTAATTCCCTTTGGTAAGGGGACTTTCCCACTGACATCAGTTCCCAGGGGTGCAGAGAGCCTGGCACGCCGGTCCGTGTGTCCGTGTGTCCGTGTGGGTGCTGGCACGTGTGTGTTTGTGTTTGTGCTCCCAGAAGTGCTTTGCTGCAGCTGCAGGACCCCAGCACAGAAATGTCAGTGGTACAAAGCATTCCAGCTGAGTTCATTTCCTGCTGATAAGTCCCTGAAGAGGAGGGTGAGGCTCAGCATCCACGGCGCTGTTTTAGTGCTGAGGGGCACGGGCAGACAGCTGGGGGCACACTTAGCAGGATGGTGGGTTCAAAAAGTGGATTTCCCATAGAAAAACGCTGCTCACGTTCGCTTCCTGTTGGCCTGCCAGTGTCAGACCTGATGTGTAAAGCCAACCCAAAACAGGCTGTTTGTGTTTGGAGCTGATTGATCTTTGAAATGCAACTGTTGTTCTTCGGTGGTTACCTTATCCCACACCACCTCCCCCCCCTTTTTTTTTTTCAGTTTAGAATTGAGTTGCTTGAGTGCAAACAGGAAGGGTTGGGACCCCATTTTCAGGAGATCAGAAGCCCAATATAGTAACAGCTGCTGGTTAGTGGTGTGAATTCTGGGAAATATGTGGATAACAGCAGCCAAGGCCAGGCAGAGAGGTGGACAGAATAACCTCAGATACTGGCACTGACAGGTGAGCTGTCCTAAAACCCTCAACAAATGTCTTAACAAAGCACAGAACTGCAATCTGTCTTGCAGGAACCCACAGCTCCCTGCACCCTTCACTCTCCCACCACCCTGACAAATACACCTTCCCAGATTTGGCAGCAAGGCAGACACACCCAAATGAGATAACTGCATGGACACAAATGCCAGAGACAAAGTTTCAGATGCCCTCCAAAGCTCTTTTAACTAACTGGTTTTTGAATAAAGCATAGCTATGTCTCTGCATCTTTTTGTTGCTCCCTCTGAGAGCCCTGCAGAGGCTCCATTGTCCATCCTTCACAGCCAAAATGCAAGTGGCCAGCAAATGCTGCCCACGGTGTTTCCAAGCATGGCAGAACCTCTTACGCCACCTGTTTTGCAGGAATGAAGGAGTTCCTTGCACCTCTCCTCCACATGCTGCCTGTAGCAGGAGTGCCAGGCATTTCTTCTGAAGCAAACTTGCTGTATTCAAGACTCGTATGTCCTGAAAAGGATCAGTCAGGAAGCTGCAGCATTTTCTCAGTCAAATGAAATTTCCCCCCAGAGCCTGTTTTAATGGCACTAGTGATGACTTTTTTTTTTTTTTTAATATAAGAAAAAGTTAGAATCATAAACACTGCTACATCCCAGGTTTATAAGCAGGGATATACAGAAGGATGCAAATAGTCATACTGGAAGATACCTCAAAATACTTGCAAATGCACATCATGTAAAACACCCAGTTTCTCTGTAGAACCTCCCTTAATAAGGTTTGTTTCAAAGTCCTTGCAGCTAAAGCATGTGGGTTGCTTGTTCAGATTTTCTAGTGGTTTTCAGTTCAGAAACAAGAAAGAGGAGAACAAATCCACACCTCATGTCTTCCTGTCTGGAGAAAAACATGCATATTTTTGTGCATTTGGCCCTTGCTCCTTCAGGAAGGAAGATTTAGCATTGAAAAGTGTGAAAAGTGTGGACAAAATGACAAAAGTACTCTGAGTACTGCCTACCATGCCCAGAGCAATGGCATTTGGGAATCCAGCAGGCAGTACAGATTTGCTTTGTGGCAGGATACTTGGGGGCAGAAATAAATGGAGTGACGAACTGTGGTGGGGCAGCTGCAACAGCTTTTGCTTTACTAGTAGGGCTGAAGTGATACAGCCTCTGCCCAGCAGTTTCCTTTTCTGCACACCTAAGCAAGTGGTTTCCTCTGCACAGCAGAACCCCTGAAAGCAGAAAGAAAATACTGAAACAGCCTCTGAGCAGCAGGGAACAATCGTGGGAGGTGTGACTTTAAAAGAACCATACCTTGAAAACAACAAACAACACCTGTGACCCATGTCCAGTGAAATCTGTCCAGTGAAATCCCTGAGTTTGAAATCCTCCACAGCAGGCAAAGCATGGGCAGTGCCCTCCCTTCTCAGTTCAGTTTTTATTCCCTCTCCTAATGTACCATTGTCAGGACTTGAAGAAATCAATGGGATTTCCAAACAAGTGGTAGTTTCATATTTATATTTATTTTAGATTTTCTTCTATCTACAGTTGCAGCATCTTCTGGTTGCTTACAGTAGAGGGGTTTCATCTAATCTAGTGTTTCAACAACAGAAGATTAATTAGTCCTCTTGCCCAATCTCCAGATTGCAGCAACTCAGCCTATCATTCTTTTGGCTAAGGACAGAGTGACTATTGTACATTGAATCTGGGGGATAATTGGATCACGATTTAAATCTGCAAATTCCACGGGAGTCCTGCAGCATGCAGGTCAGCAACAGTTAACTGCACTGGAAGAATCAGTGTCAGTAACAAGGAGCTGGGATATCATGATGCTCACATTTAAATCCACGCTGGAGCGTTTTCAGCCACAGCCAGCAGGGACTTGTGAAACACTGCAAAGGAGAAGTATGCATCCCTTCTAGAAAACATGCTTTAACTCTCTTCTGCCCCCAAGGTATCGTGCCAGAATGACGATAGGACATTGTGTCACTTTGCAGCTGCACTCAAGGCAAGGAAGCCAGCGGAAGACAAAGGGAGCTTTTCCAAATTCCTCTGCACCACCCTGCTCTGGAGAGGTGGGGACTGAAATTCTTTGCGAAGGAGCACATGCAAACAGTTTCTAAAAGAGATGTCCGGTTTACAACACTGTGATCAGCGTGGAAAGGGAAACTGCAGCAAAAACATCCCAGAGGCTTGTTTTTCCCCATCCCAATTTTTCTACCACCACGGAAGCTCCTCACTTCCAGTGCACAAGTATGTCCATCCCTTCGAAAGGAGAGGAGAACAACCTGCACCTTCTGACCTGGTGGTGTGAGACACAAATTCAAGGTGGCAGGAGCTGGTCCTGCTTTACAGCTGGACAGTGACAAGCTTGCATGGGGACCCTCTGCTAGTGCCCACATTTAAGCCCTGTCTCCTCTCTGCGGGATGACCCAGTAGATATTTGTCCTTCCTGGGAGTCCCAGCCGCACACCAGGACAACGCCTTAAATTCTGTTCAAGCCCAATAATCATCCTCGCTCTCCTCCTATCCTGCCTTTCTAAAGACAGTTCATTGCTGAGTGAAATCAGTGAAAAGAAGGAAGAGAAAGGAAAGCTGCAGTTAGAAGGAAAGGGATTCTCTCCTCACAAATAAACAGGCAAGAGACCCTGCAGCCTGGGAGAGGGAAGTGTGGGCAGCGGAGGGATCGAAGCAGATACCAGGGCAGGAACTGCAAGCAGTGGAGAGAAATAGAGACTAAACGGAGGGGTGGGAGGGGAATAAAGATAAGGTGATAGAAAATAGGAAGGGGGAGAGAGAAAGAGGGAGAGGAAGTGCACATGCGGGGTCCCCAAGTTTGGGCGCGGAGGCAGAGCTTGTTGCTTGTTGTCTCCCGAGCGCAGCGCTCCGGGAAGGACAGTATCTGTTTAGATTTGTGTCTAAATTTAAACCCTGATTGCCTTGCCTCCCCCTCCTCTCCCCTCCCTCCCTCCCTTCCTCTCACCCACCCGCCCTTCTTCCTTGTTCGTAGTGCAGGGCCACTCGCTGGGCTCTGTCAGTGCGGGCTGAGCAGGAGCTGGGATCCCTCACCCCTCCACGGCGCCACGGCTCTGCTCTGCCTCGGCTGAACCTTTCCCACAGATAACAGCGAAAGGGGTGGGCAGGAAAGATTGCCCCGAGGACACCTCTCTCTTGCAGGACATGGAGGTAAAGAAAACTTTTTATTTCCACTGGCTTGTGACTGGCTCCGCGATCTGCTTTAGCTCCACCTTGCAAAGCAATTCCTCCCTGAAGGCAGCTTCGAAATAATCTCTCTTTGCTGGGGTTCAGATAAAGGTCTCTTCCCCCCCCCACCCCAACTCCTGTCGTGCCCCTCAGACTCTTTTGCAGGTTTTAGTCCAGATTTGGAAAGCAGGGGGATGGTTTGGGAAGAAATTACTTCTGTGAAAGGGGAACGAGGAAGAACTGCCATTTACTTATTAGTCCCCGAGGTGTGATTAGAGTGTTAGATTTTAAAAGGTATCATTTTGAAAGGAGGTTTTAAGGAGTCATTAAAAATGGGGACATAAGAGAGCAAGCCTTCCCGGTCTGTCGGGCTCCTTGGGCTTGGTTCCTTCCCAACCCGTGCAGCAGCAGTTGCGATTCACACCCTCAGCTGTGTATGTGTCGCCCCTGGCACACGTGGATTGGGAGTTTTTCTCATCAATGGAGCATTTTGGGTCAGGGAAGGGGATCCGAGAAGCTGTGCTTGAGAGGGGTAGGGGAGTAGCACGCCTCCGGAGGGTTTTTTGGTCCCTTTTTCTCCGTGCACCTCGTGCTTCAGGAGAGTTGGATCTCATGTCTCACAGTGGGCACGCAGCTGGCGTACAGGAGTTTGGCTTCCCTGGTTTTTATGTTCAAGCCTTCCCCTGTGTAACACCCTCTTGGGCAAGGCAGTTCACCTCGCTCTGCCTCCTGTCCCATTCATTCAAAATGGGAATGGTGGTGATTGCTTTGGTCAGGCTGGGTTTGCGAGCTTTTCAAACAGTTTTTTGAAGTGGCAAGGGAAAAAGAATATTTATTTTTAGGAGGGGCACAGGAAATAGAAAGGTGATTACAACATTGGCAAAACCTCAAATTATGAAAGAGGACATTTGGTATTTCTCTCTGCTAAGCAGAGACCTTACTAAACACTTTATATTATCTTCCCAGATAAGCCTTTTTCTGGGTGGATGCAGCCCCAGTACCAGGGGACACGCAACAGAGCCAGGGAACAGTGTGCTTCAAGCACCACTTCAGTTTTTCTTTGAAGATTTCCAGTGCATAACTCAGCTGGGCCATTGTGATAACAGCCAGGTGCTAACATCACCATCCTTGTTATCTGTGCTGACCTGCCCTGCAGGCAAGGGTTAAAGATTTGGCCTGTTCAGGTGTGTTTGTTACAAAAAATGTCCTCAGCCAAATTACCTGAATAGATTTTGGGGTGGAGAAGGGTCCAGCAGTGGTGAAACCAGCTCAGCACAGGCTACTTATGTGACAAATGTTTGGCTTTACAATGGTTTTCAGATTTGACAGAGCCAAGTCACTCACTGTTAACACTTGTTTTATTATTTTTCACAATAGTATCCTGTGGTGTTTCAGAGGGGAGGGGGAATTGAGCTCCTAATTTGTTATAATTTAGGGCTGAAGCAGGTATTTTGGCACGTTGAGGACACTCTCCCTCACCCCCTCTCCTCTCCACACACAGAGGACTGTGCCCCTTGAGTATTTTCTCCCTCTTTAGGGAGAAAAGGACAGAGTAGAAAGTTGAGTAGGAAGGAACACACCTGCCATTTCCTTTTTGGAGACACGTGACACACATGGAAGGTCTGGTGACCAGGAAGCTTCTCTGAAGTGTCTGACCTAAGAGCTCCCTGCTCTTGATTCCATTGCTTTACCTCTGTTTCCCACCTTTTCCCTGTGTTACCTGGTTTTTTTGGTCATCTGTAGATTGCTGAATCTATTCTTATTTTTAAAACATCTCCATTTCCACGATATTTTCAAAGTACTGCGCTCGGTCCTGCCCCAACCTCCAAAAAGGTGTTTAGTGTCCCAAATGTAAGAAAATATTGGATCAAAATAGAGCCAAGAGCAAGAACTTGATTTCCCACCAGCTGAATCTCTGCTCTGTTTCTTCCTGAGGGCCTTTCACAGGCAGAACACAGACGCTCACCACAGTCTTTTTTGCTTTAAAACCAGATTTAATGATCTTGTGCAGCAGGAACGAGAGGAGTCCTGTCATTTCCCTGTTTGCTTCTTCAGTGGCAGGCAGAGCTGCTCCCTGCTTTCCTGCTGGCATAACTGGCAAGCTCTTTGCTCTAATGGGACACAGGAGGGTTACCAGCATTAGGAGGAAAAGGGCAGAGGGCTGACCTAGCCAGATGATTTCCATCACATCTCTGGCAGGAAGACCCTGCTTTTGAAAAACCCACAGAAGCAAGATAGTTGGGATCTCTTTCTTAGAGGGGTTAATGTGGGTTTGCTGCTACTGAGGGATGAGTACCTATGGCAAATAAAACTATTGTATATATAAAACTATTTAATATCCTGAAGAGGGAGAAAAAGGCAGCAAAACCCTGCCCTTGCAGTTCATGTAGTTTTGTAAGTCTGTTGATTTTCAGTGTTTTGTTGTTTGAGGGTTTTTTTGATCCATCTTCTTGATGCAAGATAGAATTGAGAGTCAGTTTTCTTTCCAGTGTTATGGCAGATGAAAAGAAATCATGAAGTTTATGCTACAGATTGTTAACATGAGTTCATATCAAAAATGTGTAAAACTGCACTGCAGAAAGCTAAGCCACTTGTAAAGAAAAGCAGCCACAAAACATTCTTTGCACTCATGGTACAAAAATGATCAGAAGGTTTTGTGTTGATTTGTTAGTTTACATCTTCAGATTTGGCCCAAGCTGTCTAATTCCCATGGCTTGTGGGTTCCCAAACCTTGCTGCAGATGTGAGTTAAAGCATCCACTGAAAGTGCTTGTGGCTTTCTGCAGCCCGTATTCCACAGCAGTCATGACATTCCTCTTCCCAGCCTCTCTGTAGGGGCTTGGGAGCATGGAGACACTTGAACTTTACTTGCACAGCAAAGGGAAACAGTCCAAGACTGAATTTCACTTGAGTGGCTCCCTATGGTGTGATGGGTTCCCTAAGCTGCAGAGGTGCAGCAGCCAGGTGTATTTTGGGAAGGCTCCCCTCTTCTTTGTGCCTGCCAACAGATGTCATCTAATTCTGTGACACCTCCATTGCCACATCTCTTTTCTGCAACTACTCCTGCTAGATTTCCATTTTTCCTGTTGGTGCACTGACTCAGCAGAGGGAAAGCTTTTCCAGGGCTGAGGGCAGTTCTCTGCTCACTTCACCCTTCTGGGCAACCTCTTGGGCAGGACTCACCCTGTCCTTAGGAAAACTGCACTGAGGAGAATGTCACCCAAGGGGTCTGAATTGGAGGGGATGCAGGAATGGGTACTGTGCAGATGAGGGGGCTGAAATCTGTGACCATCCTGGTACTCAGAGCAGCAGGACAGGAGGTAAGCTGGGCTGAGAGAGGTCTCTGCCCACCCTCACAGCTGTGGGGCCAGGGTTAAGAGCAGGCATTATGCCATGGTTAGCTCTGCCAGGAGGCAATATCCCTTTCTCAGGAAGCTCTGATGATTGGCTTTCCTTCTAAAAGTTAAAGTGTTCCTTTTTCCCCTCTTCTTTTTTCCTTTTTTGCTTAACAGAACAGTTCAACCTCAAATACACTTGTTTTCTGTGCTTCCTCCCAAACCCATCAAAATGACATGTTTGTGCAGTGTGTCTGTGAAAATAAAGGGAAGAGTATTTAAATATACTCTTACATGTTTAAAGGGTAATATTTATGTTNTTTATTTAAGGGGGAGAGGTACTATATGACCCCATTTTACTCCTCAGGTCTGGGCAGATTTGGGGCCTGCTTGGCAGTAAATAGTGTTTGCCTCAAAGAGTCCTGGAAAGGATCAGGTTTGCCAGATTTCCACATCCCTGTGACTGGAGGCCTCCCTCTTGAAGGACAGACAACAGCAAAACCAAACCCCATGGGCTGTGCTGCAGCCCTTTCTTCCACCTAGCAGAGACCCCAGAAAAAATGGAATTAAGGCTTTTCCTGTGTCACCAGAGAGGGAGAATTCTTCTGAACCTCTCCTCACTCCCCAGTTTGGTTGCCTGAGTGTCCCAAGCCATGGTGACAGCATTTTGGAAACGCCTTCTGTCCTGTGCTCCACAGTCTAATTGGCAGGATGCTTTGCAGTTGAGCAGCATATCACACATACCTTCTCATACATTCCCAGGAGCTGCTTATCTGAGGAACAGGGGAAAACATCAGCACTGCTTTATCAATAGATGCTGCTTGGAAACTTGCTGGCTTTTGTCATGGAAATGAGCCAGCCCACACAAACTGGGGTTCGTTTTCCATTCTGTTTCCACTTCGGTCTGTTAACAGAGGTGTTTTAGAGAGGAAGATGCTCCTTTTCCTAAAAAAATTCCACAGCCTGAATTTGGGATCTGAGCTGGCAGAACCAAAATAGAGCCTTGCTGAACCCAGCAGCAAGGAAACCTGTTTGGAGAACCTTGTCTTGGTGCTTTCCAGACAGGGATATGCCTTTAGCAGTTTGCAGGACAGCAGGATAAGATGAATGTGGTCCAGGAACAGCAGAGCTGTTGTGTAAGGACAAGCTGTTATTACACACCCACTGCAGAGTTCCTTCACACCTGGTTGTGACAGAGGCACAGGGCACTGCATTCCTACAGAGTCTCACCTAGGCATGGATTTAAGTCATACTTCATGCAGGTCACAATGTATCCAGCTATGCAGAAGTGCTAGACGTGCTTTTACATCAAACCTGAGTTGTATCTTTATATCTTAGCACCCATATCTGGGCCCTGGTAATGTACTGGTAAGGATAAGCCTTATCTGTCCTTTAGTGCCAAATGAAGTTTTCACTTTCAGGAAAGGCAGAAAAGACACTGGACCAAGTTCTTGTCATACTCAAGCACATCACTTGTTGAAGATGTTTCTGGAAGTCTTCTGCAAACAGAGACTCACACCTCACTTGCCAGATTGATGCCAGATTTACATGCATGGCTTTTTCTTCATTATTCATCATCAGATTTTAAAAGAGCTCAAACCCTCCAGAACAGATTGCAAAGTTGTAAGCTGTTAGGGTTTTTTTTGCATATGCAAATACACCTGTTTCCCCTTTCTGGTGAGATGCACAGAGGGTTTTGGTCAGTGTGGATGACTGGTGGCTAATCTGCAAAGGATATTGATTTACCACAGCCAGCTTCAACAAAGCCCCTGTTCATCCCAGGCTTCTCAAATGCACAGAGAGTTAACCTGTGTGGTTTGGAAAACCTGGATATCTAAAGGACCAGTGACTTGTTGTGCACAGAAAGGCACAAAAATGCAAAGGAGAGGGAATTCTGGCTCAGAAGATTGGAGTTTAGCAAGTCAGTGTGGCTTTGCAGGGAGACTGAGGACAGTACTGTAAAATCATTAGCACAGAGGAAACAGAATTTGTTAGTGCATGGGAAAAGCAGTGTGCTTAGGAATAATGGGATCCAATTAAAGGAAAGTTTTATATCTTACCAAATAGCAGGGAAGATTTCTAACAGTGAGGTCTGGCATGGTTTGGAGTAGCGTAATGGAAACCAGAAGTAGTAGAAATCCTTTTCCCATGAATGATTCAAAAATAGACTGGACTGAGCATTAGAAAGATAAGAAGCAATCTTCAGTTGTGTTCAGGTTAGTGGTGCTGATAGGGCCACCAGAGGGGCAGCACCATGCTGTTTCTGCAGTACTTCCACGTGTGGGCTGCTAGGAGAAGCCAGTGGCTATTCAGCATCAGGCCCCATAAGTGTTTATGATTCCTCCCTGCTGCAGTGCATTGTTCAAGCCCAGCAAACTTCTGCCTGTGGGAAGCTCAGGTCAAAATAAATTGGCATCACAGCTGCAAGAGTCTGGGAATGGTTATTTTATTGCCTGTGTAAAATACAAAACTAATTTTTTTTTTATTCTTTCTTCCTGTTTTTAGAATGGGTTTCTTTATCCTTTAAAACTGCATACTGCAACAGCAATCATGGCTTACTAAAGCCATCAATCATTTTGAAATACCTTTCTGTTGAGTGCCACGTTCCTCCTGATGTGAGTTCAGATGAAACATGCCCTGTTTTCATAGACACACACTTGAGCTGGTGTGCCAGGCTTCCCAGGAATTTCACCCCTTGGGCCTTGCAGTGAGGGCATGTTTAACTTCTGAAACGTGCACAGTCTAATTTGGCTTCCCATTTAGTCTTTACAAGGTGCCTGGAGTTGTTGACACTGTCCCCCCGTGAGAACCCAGGGTTTCCATCCCCAGTTTGAAGATGTTCATTCCCAGTTAGAGGCAGAGGGGCTCTCCCTGCAAACTAACATGGTCCTCCAGGGAGCAGGTGCCTGTGAAGAGTGGAAGAAAAGGGATGGAATGCTGAATACACCAGTTACTCCTACAAAAAAAGAAACAGCACTGTGTCTTTCATCACCCAGCTCAGTGCAAAGTTGCCTTTTCCACTCACATCAGGACTTCAGTCTCATGTCTCGTCGTCCTGACATAGTCAGCTAATGTACTCAAAAATCACTGGATCGTTCCAGCCATTCCAGAGATCAAAAGTTGAATTTAATCTTTCTTCCCAGCACCTGTGAACTCAGGGACTTGCTGGCCAGAGCTTCCCAGTGCTGATTCACTGGCTGAGCAAGTGTGCAGGCACTGAGCCCACGCTTCCTGGACACCTGGTTCCGGTGGCCCAGCTTGAACCTGGGGAAACTGTGCCTGAGGTTGAAGGAACTTTAGTTCCTCTTCTTGCCAGAGAGAGAACACGTGAACGAGTTACAGTCAGCCAGCAGGTAAAAGAAATAGAGCACTGAAGCAGGGGTAGAGTGTTTCAAAGCTCTTGCAAGCACTGGGTTTCTCTGTTAGAGTGTTTTGGTAGAATTTCATGAGCTGTTTTACTCAGAAACAGAGATCATTATCTTCTTCACATCACCAAAAAATAATCTGTGTCAAAGGCCAAGCTCTAGCTCTGGAGTTGCTTGCGTGTGTTTTCTTTAAGGCACATGGAGGAGTTGCTCACCTATGGAAAAGACTAAATTTCCAATGCATCATTATGGCTGATCCAGACTGGGCTGAAAACTCAGGCATTTTCAAATATAGTAGCAATTTACAGCTGCCTGGGTACATTTTCCCAGTGTTTTGCCCAATTTTCAGGAGTCTCACAGACTGGAGACTCTGGATGAAGCCAAAGGGTGGGAAAGCAGCTTTGCAGACCCGGATCCTCAGTGCCACTGGGGCTACTGAGCCCTCCAGGGTCCAACTAACAAGACATCTCTGTGGGTATAGCTCAGCATTCACACCTCAAGCTGGCTGCCAGCAGAGTGCTTGCTATCACTTTCCTCCACTTCATATCTGTGTACCTTTTTAGACTAAATTCCTGGCTTAGATAAATATGAACCTCCTTCTCTGACCTGCCTGTATCCAGCGTAGACCTAATTTCATAGCAATGTGTTACAAAGATAGCACAGTCCTAACTGATGAGTCCTGGAAGCTGCTGCAGTTGGAAGCTCTGTGTAGGCTCATTTACCCTTCTGATTTTCAGTTCCCAGCCTGATAAATTAAGAGGAGTTTGAATCCCTGTGCTGCTGCAGCTAGGCTGTCTCTAACTGAGTTTAAATGGGGAGGTACCACAGTCCACTTACAGCATTTACCAGAAGTATTTTGAACTGTCCCTTCATCTTGCATTCTCTGTGCACCTTCTTTGACAGTTCAGTGACTTCAGTTTCTAATTTTACCTTCAGAATAGCTTCAGATTAGATAATTTATGCATTTTGTGTGTGCCTAAAGTTCATCCTCTTTAACCATTCCATTAGGGCAAGAGCGATCCCTTCCTTGTCCCACCTGAAGCATCTTGAGTCTGAGCTTCCTTGTGTTGAAATTCATTTTTTTTTCAGACTCTGCTAAAAGCAGAGCTTTTTTTCCTGACCCCCTGTGAGGCAACCAAGGGAGGAGATCCATTTGGTTGAGGCCTTTCCTGCTACAGGGGCTGTTCTATTTGCTCAGCCCATTTCTTACAGAGCACCTGCCCAAGGGTCTCCCTGTCTGCAGGTGAGAGCAGGATGTATCCTCCCATTGTGTCTGCAGCTACAGCAAGTCACTTAAAGGAGCTCTGTGGTTGAGGTGGTGTAAAATAGTGATTAGTTTCCAGGCACAACAAAAAACTTCTCATCTCAGAGATCTGTATCATATGATAAACATGGTTTATGGGGTATTCCGTTCCCCACTGAAGTAGCACACATGCAAGTCCAGCCTTCCTGGCCATCTCTCCACTCTGTGTCTTAGTCTAGAATTCCTTGTTCAGGTGAGTTTGGAGCACTTGCCCCACAGACTGCACTGTTTCCTGCCTCCTGTGGGCAGCCTGGGTGGTTTTTTTGGTTGTTTCTCCATTAGCTCACCCCTTACCCTTCTAGAGCAGCAAGAGCTCCCCAGAAGATGGCCTGGAAGTACACACAGAGAGGCACCAATTAATTTGGGGGAACTTGACAATCTGTGTACAGTTCCCAGACCATTAAGAAAAACAGATGTCTGGAAGGGAAACACTGGGAAGCTGAGAAGGATCCTGAGGGAAGCCCTGGCCAGGAGCAGAGCTCTGTACAAGCAGCTGGTGGAGGCAGCTCACCAGGAAAGCAGCTACATCTTACAGTGGCCACCACTGTTCTTCATCAGAGCTGCCACCCCACCCCTCCAGGCATGGAGCCTTTGGAAGCAGCCTTTGGAAGTCTCCAGGACACATTGCAGAGCCTGCCTGGACGAGCTGCTGAAGACACCCGGGAAGCAGTGCTCTCCAGGCCAGCCAGACCAAGATCTTGCTAACAGCTGGTGTCAGCTGTAGATCAGGACATCAGCATCACCCTGCCAGGGTACAGATCAGCCCTTGGCTCCAGCAGAGCAATTCCACATTGGGAGTGTCTGTGGATTCTTAAAACAACACAACCTCATCAACTTATTTATTCAATGGACAGTTTCTGAGAAATAACCCATTTCGTCCCCCTGCCCCTCCTTCAAGCATGTTATCTGCAATTTAGATATCTGCTATAGCTCATGTCTGCTTGTATCATCAAGCTTTCAGACAGTATTTATTGCTAGAGGGCTCCCATCAGATGGAGAGAAGGAGTTCATGGCAAGACTTTTATATCCATATCCTGCCTGACATACCAGAATATCCAGCTGTCTTCCTGAACTAAGCTGAAAACTGTGTGATCACCTAATTTAATTTTGGAGAAATGAAAAGTAGTTGCTGCTTGAAGGAGAGCAGGGAATCTTCAATTACTTAAGTGGTGCATTAGCTCTCAGATGACACTGAAGTCCTGCTGCCAAGTTAATCACAGAATCATCTATGTTGGAAGAGACCAGTGAGGTCATCAAGTCCAATTATTAACCCAACCCCTTGCCAAGCCCACCACTAAAACATACCCCTAAGTGCTTTATATACATGTCCTGTGGGATGGTGACTCCATTGCTTCCCTGGGAACCTGTTCCAGTGCTTGAACAACCCTTTCAGTGAAGAAATTTTTTCTAATATCCTATTTAAACCTCTCCTGGGGCAACTTGATAAATTTGAGGCCGTTTCCTTTTGTTATATTCCCACTGGCCTCCTTCATTGTGGTCTTCTTTAAGCGAGGAGCTGAGGGCTGTACTTGACAGGGCATTCCAGAGTAAGGGACTTTATTTTCAGCATCCCAATCTGAATTTTCATAACCTCAAATAGTAGGAATGCTCAGTTTATCTGCTGCAAGGTTCTGGCTTACTGATAGCACTCCCATTTAAGCAGTATTTATTTCCCCCAAAAGACTCAGAGATATGGGAAGCTTGATGGACAATTGCTTCAGATGCGTCCCTGGTGTTCACTTGGAGCAAGGGAAGAGCTCTGCAACACCCACACTGTTCTTTTAAGGCCAAAAAAAAAACCCACAAAAAATAACCCACCTTTTTTTTTTTTTTTTAAACTGTTTGTTCCAGATAAATACAGCCAGTATTTTTAAAACAAGTAATATATTAACTGTGAGGAAATAGCAAGACGCTGAGTTTTCAAGACTTCATAAAGGGAAGAGGTATATTAGTCTAGTCTCCTAATGTAGTCCGACTTAGTAGTTGTAGAGATCTGTACTAAACTACTTAGTTTTTGTGTCTCAGTGCTTGAAGTTTGAGCTCCAGTTTGCAGTGGTAGAGCTGTAGTCAGATGGTTTGCAATACATTTCCACCTACAGTAGCCACACAATAAACTACCAGCTTATCAATCGTTCTATACTTCTTTTTTTATTTCTTGAAGCTGTTATCATCTTAAATACCTCAATCTCTGAACAGAGACAACCCCAAAGGTTGAAGGGAGAACCCTTGTAGCATGTCTGGGCTTAAAACCCTGCATGGGTGTGTTTCTGAAGTTGTGCTGCTTCAGGTGGCAGGAGAACCCCCCTTGCATGGAGCCTCTCCAGGGAAAAGCTGCCATGCTGCCTGTGTGGGCACAGCCTCTCTGCTTTTCCCTCTTTTTCCACTTGTGTGGCTGGGTATGACCACATCCAGCCACATATCAGCTTTATCCACGATCCTTTTCCTGCTGCCTGAAGTTATTTCCATCTTGGCTGCTGGGCCTGTCTGCGAGCAGCTGTGCTGGGCTTGTCGTGAGGCCAGTGCAGATGCAGGGCCCTTCTACAGGAAAGGCGGAGGCCGTTTCTCCTGGAATTGATTGGACTCCTTAATGAAGCTTGAAAGTTTTCCCTGCTCTCTTGGACACCCCAGTCACCTTGCCTGCAGGCAGCTGGCCTGGCTGGCA
>VZUA01076329.1:0-33506 GCA_013401035.1 Horornis vulcanius | reverse complement strand
CCCTGTCATTATCTAGAAAAGACAATTACTTAGAAATTGAAACTATGGAGACTCATATTCATTTACTAACGTGGCATTTACAAATGTTACACAATAAAAGCTGATCAGTGATATACAAGCATGTGTAGAAGCGTGGTATTAAAGCCCTTATGATCTCTCTCTCCTCTGTGTTTTATAGTTACAAAGCCCATCTCAATTCTCATCGAGGTCAAGATGCTTCAAGCTAATACACATCATGTATTTTTCAGTTTTTCTGAGTTATGAATGTTGATGCCAATAATAAGACTGACTGCTAAATTCCCCTAACAAGTAATCATCTGTGAAAGGTTTCTCTGCTCAAACAATGTATCAAAAGTGATTTCCTAAGGATAGTATTTTTCCCTACACTGTCAATGCAGGAAAAAAGAAGTATTTTTTCTAAATGACACAAGATACAAAGCAGGAGCAAAAAAAGGGAGGAGAGAAACAAATCTAAAAGACAAGTCTTGAGAAGCAACACCCAGGTATGTTCTCCCTGGGCCTCCTGGCTTAGTGTTGGACAGATCCATACAACTGATCAATCCTAGCATCATCAGCAGGAAACAGTAAACACACACCAAACCCAGACACACAGCAACTTGCACATGAATTATGTACCAGTCCTACACTGGTTCCAGCCAGACAACTGAAACTATGGAAAAGTTGGAAGGGTCAGATTCAAACGATCTAAGCATGAACACTTTACGAGGAGAACAAGTGTCTGGGGAAGACAGAAACGTTGGCATGCTAGGAAGCTGTGTTTTTACCAGCTGGACTAAGTCTTCTGCTGGTATTGTTTAGGAAGCAGTCATTTAGTAGCAGTATTTCACAATAATTTTATGGTGTCAACAGTCTAAATGTGGGATGGGTCACATGCAGCATGAATAAAGAGGAGAATTCAAATGATCACAAACTGGAGAGTGATATGAAATGAATGGTAATTCGGCAAGGATGAAGGCAAAATGCTCAGCTTTAGGTGGTGTAAGCAGCTGCAGAGAGACTCTTTGGGGAGGATCTTCTGCTTCTAAAATCATCTGGAAAAAAGGTGCTGCTTGGCTGGAAAGAGCACAGAGGAGTAGGAAATACGGACATAAGGAAACATGGCAAAAACTCTTTGATTCGTGGTCTAGGTACCACAAGGCTAGACAAATACTACATGAGCTTCTGAATAACTGAGAGCTTGCCAGAGGGTCATCACCTTTTGCTCCCTGACACCTGCAGACAGCACAGCAAGTACTGAGCTTGAACTTCAACAGAGCAAATTTGGATCAGATGTCAGAAATACCTGGCATGGATTACCTGAACAACTACAGGCTGCCCATCTCTGGAGTTCAGGTGGGCACACATCTGCTAGTCAGATCTGGAATGATTTCCAGATCAAGTTGCTACATTCAGGCTCAGGAATGGCTCTGGTGACCTCTCAAGGTACCTCCTGAGTGTACTCACTATTACTTTTTGTGTTTGCCATGAAAAACAACACTGGAGAGAGCAATAATCTACAAATGATCCTAAAATCACTGCATCTAGATACATGGCTTATTAGAATAGAAATGGCTTTGATAAGTATCTCAGGGATCTAAAACAACCCAGAAGGTGTTCTGTCAAGCACTGACTATTAAAACTAAACAAAGCAAGCAGATGCTCTATATCTTGCAAAGAAATTAGTAATTAACAGCATGGCCTTCCAGCCATGTGCAGGACCAATTATTCAATTACCCATGGCCAACTGTGAGCTAGCTAACAGTATATGGATTTCCTGCCTTATTACACACAGCATCACCAACTCCATTTGATGTAACACTCCATCCATCCCTCCTCACGTCACTGTGCAGTTGTAGCTCTGTACATCTCTGCTCCAGTGCAATCCATCACAAAAGCTATTAGAAACACTAAAATCACTGTTAATAGTAACAGGACAATGATTAAAGTTTCCATACATCTACAACAAATACAAAGCAGGCAGGACACAGACATACCTATCTAGATGATGTGCAATTCATTTTTTCAGCTGATAAGTATTTCCATCAGTGGTGTAAATAAACAAATCAGAACCCAGCTAATTTTTACAAGAACAAGGGATGAAAATGTTTAACTAAGGCTCTCCCACACTCTTTCTTCCAGCAGCTTAATTATATCATGCACATGAGGATAAGTCCCTTTGATATGTGGGGGCTGCCACTTTTGGAGCTGAATTCCAAGCCGGTGGCATCAGCAGCTTCTGAGTGGCCATGATGGATCCCATAATGACGAGAAAGAAAATCCTAACATAGAAGTGGATAACTGTCGAAGGTACTATAAAAACTAAATGCTATTTTGAAGAGTTTCTTAAGCCAAGGACCAGAGCAGTCAACATTTTCAAATGCACCCTTATCATTTTTGCAAGTACTTTAAGAGCTTGAGTCCCACAGAAAATCAATGGGACTTGGTGCTTGTTTGTACAGCCTCATTCAATTCAAGTTAAATCAAATTAACTAAAGTGAAAATTACTATGTATTAAAGATCATTGAATTCTTTGAAAGACTCCTCATTCAGAAGCAAAGTGGCTTTCATTAGTTCTCATTTTAATTCGTTTTGCAAGTGCTCTAGTGTTCATTTTGGCAAAACATCAACCTTCAGACTATTTGTCCCAAAAGCACAAAGACTCAGATTAGAACCAAAGGAATGAGAATAGAGGTTCACAAAGCTCTTAGCAAAAGCAAACAAACATTGCAAACAGTGGTTTTATCAAAGACAACAAGGCAATTACTAGCTAGATTGTTTTTCCTGGGCTGATATGATACCCCCAACACCCAAAGAAAAAACCCCACTGAGAAACAAAGAAACAAAAAACCCCTCAAAAATCAATTGAACAAACAAATCCTTCACACCTGCTGTATGTAATACATAAAAACAAAACCCCCCCACACATTTCCCCCCTCTGTTTATGTCCTGAATACAAATTCTTTCAAATGCAGTTACACTTTTTACTGCCAAGTTGGACCTTGAAGTCCTGAACGTATGACTATTTTTCTTCTGATTATCATCCAAAGGAAGGGAAGGAAGTGATGGTAGGCTGGGGGATGGCATAAGTGATGTCTGAAGTATCAACTGAAGTGACAGTAAGATGTCTCTCCACGATCAAGTGAAATTGTCCTGCAGGGATTTGCATTGCAGGGGTGTCTTAATCTTGTCAGGATAGCAACCTCGATTCTCTGGGCAACAAAAATAAGCAGAAAACAATCAACATCTCAGTCCCAAGGAGCCAAAAGCCTCCTAGGGCCAGGGAAGAAGAAAAAAAAAGCATTAGTGTGATCCTACTCTTAGTAGTGAACTACAGGAACCTCACAACTTGATTTCGAGACAATTTTCTTGGCATTCCTCTTCAGAGAGGAACAGCAATAAATACAAAATTACACCTTCAAGCATTCAAAGAAAAGCATTTTATTTCTAACTTCCTCAGAAAGCAACAGTCAGGTGGGACCAGTTGAATGACTATGCAGTGAATTGAAGGGCAGCACTGGGTAATTCTATATCCTGTGTTAGATATGATCTTTACTTCACCAAGCAAAATGAAAATACACAGCAGAAAATGTGGCCCACCAACTGTGGGTCACAATGGTAACAGCACTTTAAATATTGACACTTCTGAAGCCAAGGTAAATTAAACAGCAGGTATTATTGCATGAAAACGAGAAGAGAAATGTTTCTCTATGTGTCTCCAATTGCACAGAAAGAACCAAAGAACTTCCCTTTGTGCCCTGAAACTGTATTTCTTAGTAGTGGTGCAATGCAAATTGTCAAACCAGTAGTCAGTGTAGTAAAAGCAACCAGGCCTCAGGACTTTACTTTGCCAACAGGCCCTGCAACAGAGCAGTATCCCTCCTCTAATGGGGCTGTCATCACACAGCAAAGTCTCAGCCCACTTAGTACATTACCAATTGGAAATTATTTCAGTTGCACCAAATCTACCCAAGTTAGAACATATATTAATGATGATGAAAATTGCAACCTAACTGAATAACATGAAATAAAAGATTTTTTTCAAAAATAACCTCCCAGTCTACATGTACAATCGTCAATAGCTTAAGATGCTGAAATTCTCAAGCTCAAGTATTTACTGCATATGGGAAAATCCAGGAGTCCTGTTTCACAACTACTTGACAATCACCTCAAAAACCAAACCATCACAAAACTCATCAGGACTAATTGCACATGCATGATTTCAGGTTTCAAGCCTAACTGAAACACAGCTATTACAATGCCTTGCTGCTTTTTAGCTCTGTCTAAATGTGTAACACTGATGTATCTATTATGCTATTTTTTTCATTAAACCTGAGCCATATTTCACTTCTTCATTAGTAGGGATGAAAAAACCTACTTAATAAAAGAAAAAAAAATCCAAAAGCTCTAACAACCCCCAAAGAAACAACAAAACTGCCTGAGGGCCTTAAAGCCGAATTTCTAGGTAGGTTTTCTTGTGTTCCTTACCAGAAGGAAAGAGGAAGCAGAAATATCCAGTGAAATACTCACAGCCAAACAGAATGAAGAAAAATCCCCCCCAGCTAACATTAGGAAAAGAGCAGAGATGTGGAAAGATGAAAACATCCAAACTAAAGCAACATTTAAAATATATTCTATGGAGTGGTGAGTTATTTTGCCAAAGATTAATTCAAATGGATGTTTCTGTTCCTGTTGTCCTACCTCTGGTTCTTTGCCTGGACCTTCCTTTAAGTAGAATAACATGGAAATATTTTTAGCTGACCCACCCCAAGGGAGAAGAGAGACTGACTTCTGAGAAGTTGGCCATTCTCAATTTTTTTCTTTCCCAGTAATTTTGTGATTAATTTGTTGTATATGACAGCAACGAAACCTTTCTTAGCTATCAGCTGATATTTCTAAGAATTCTGCAAAAATTTGCCCATGCCACTATAAAATGTAACACTTCCCTATGGCTGCAGGGACAGCCTGGCCCTTGGGTAGGAAAGAGCATTACTGAGTAAGCAAGATGAGACCCAGATCTGATCCATCACCTAAAAAGGAATAAAATACTATAGGTTTTTCAAGCTGAAAAACTCCTTGAGAATGTGATCTCTAACAAGGTAAAAAGCAAAGACAGTGCAAGGTGCAAGACTGAAATCCTTCTGTCTTTGTTATCCGATCAGCAGGGCACAGATCTGTGCGTTTCACAATAGCATGGGTGATCACAGATGTGATGGCATAGGAGGACCTAAATTACATAGCTACAGAAATAACCAGGAGACTTGTACAGTTTTTCAACCACCCTTTTTCCAGTTGTACACTGTGTATTCCAGTCTGATTTAAAAAAAAAAATCAGTTCTGCTCAGCTGTGGCTTTTTCCTTCCTCTCTTCATGTTTAGAGACCACTATTTAGTTCTTTATTTTTGGTAATAAAGTCTGCAGGCATCACTGTTCAAATAAAACCACAATATCCCCACTACAAATGCAGAAGTCTGGCACTTTCTCCATTGACTAGAGAATGAGCTGGCAAAGCTAAAAGCTTAAGCCAAGCTTTTAAGATTTTTCTGATTCCTCTCTCTCTCATTCTCCCCCACCCCCTGCCCCGTTAAATCTTGGAGTAAAAGAAGATTAGCGCAGATGGATGAAAATATTTTTTCCACTTCAGCATTTGCTGTCACTATTCAGTGCTAAGCAGGTTCTCATATAGTGTCACTGGTAAGATGGAAATTCCTACACTTCTCTTAAATATAATCACCTTGCCACAAAGCAGGAAAAGAAGAAAAATTGGCTGTTTATTTTGCCTGGATTGTGCCTGATTTATTCAGCAGAACCTGTAAACATTGTAACATCTCAAATTGATGCCTTGCCTTTCATCAAAGTTCAGCTGGCTGCTTCTGCACCACACCAATCTGCTCCTGGCTCACTGTGCCCAGCCAGTAAATTGACCTGGACCCAGCAAAGATGAAAATATGCAGACTTAAAGTAATCCCCCTTGCTGAGCATGCAGGCACATGGTGGGATTAAGTGGGGAGGGAGCACAGGGGGGTGGCTGGGGGCTGGCGGTCACCCCTCTGCGGCAGCTGCAGCAGGGTGGAGGGGTGGCCACAGGCACAGCACCCCACTGGGCTGGCAGGAGGAGGGAGGGAGCCAGGCCCCATCAGCTCCCAGCCATTCCGAGCTGCACGCTCACTCACACCCTCCTGAACAAGGGCACAGCAGCCAACACAGCCACGGGAATCCCAGCGCTGCCTTCCCATAGATAAACAGGCCTACCATGAGCAGCCAAAAGGGGGACAATGGAAAAATAAAATCAGCATGAGAATTTTACACATTCCAAATATTGCAACATCAAATAAATGTAAACGAAGATGTAAACAAAGTCTTTCATCCCTGACTGGTAATTAGAAAAGAATCAGCTTGCTAGTGACTTCATATTCCTGATAAACATTCAGATTACAACTGAATTCAGTCACAGATGACCACCCTGCTTTCACAAATAAGAGAAATGGTCACACTACGGATTCAGTGTAGCAGCATTAAATGTCTTCAAACCACCCTCATCTCCAACAGGGGAAAAAGCAAGTAGCTGCTTAGGCAGTCACATAAGGATAATTACTATTGCCCTAAACAGCCAATGTTAAGCTGTACTTCAGTTATTTAACACTATTAAGTAAGTAAAGTAATGAATAAAATAAAACAAATATTTTACTTAATAAATACGGCATCATAGTTAAGCCTGAGTAGTAACCACATTTCCTCTCAGCTGGAAAATACACATTTTAATTACCAACAGTTCTGCATAAAGAGAGAGAAATCCGCTTCAGAAATCTCTACATTTGATCTAAACGAGCTTTGTCATTCACAATGAGAGTATCTTCAGTTCTGAAGCCCATGGATTACCCGAACAAACAAACCAAAAGATGTCCGTGATATTCAGGAGCTCTACAGGCCACCAGCACACATGGACTCTATGATGTTCTGCATCTTCCCTTTTCCTCTCCTCCTGTTGTAATCCTGATTGCTCTGATTCTTTACAGCCCATCTCTTCTAGCTATGAAGCCCCTTTAGCCTGCTCTGATTTTACACAGGATGAGAATCATGGAACTTATTTTTAAAGGATGCAGATTATCATGAAGGCAGGGGTTATGTGCACTTTTTTTTACTGTGTATAAAATCTCTGCTACTTCAGTTCTTTTTGTATTATAGAAACTTCATGGGGATCTCCCCAGTGTCCACCAGCAACACAAATCAGGCTTAGATTTGCTAAAACATTTTGACTTTTAGAAAGAGAGTAAAAGATTCTTCCCATTTGCCTCACCCGTCCTTATGAAGGCGAAAACTGATTTTTAAAGGTGTCCTGAGCAGTCATCTAAGGTTCTGTTCAAATACATTTTGAAGCAGGTACATCAAATAAACAATCTTGAACTGCAGAGAGGGTCAAGAGCCTCTTTCCCAGAGTATCACCTACAATGGCAAATCAGGGTTGAAGTGCACAACTAACACGAACTATTCTTAAAACACCTTCATGTAAGCTTAGAAAGAGCTGCGTATTTACCTAGCACTGGGTTGTGGAGCTGAACAAGCTAAAGGTCTTTTAACTACCCAGTGGATTCCAAACAGCCAGATGTTTTGGGATTGACTGAAATTCAGTGTTTTTCACATGGAAGAATTCCCGAACCCTGGCAATCAGAATTCAATTATGGTAAACCAGTTCTTCCATAACTTAAATACACCAAGATGCTCAGAGATAAAACCCATAAGGTAGGAAGTATCTGAAACAAAATTTGCCAGTACTTTGCTAGATATTTTATGTTCCTCTCAAAGCACCTTTCACATATTTACAGATCACAGAGTGTACAGAAAAATCTTCTAAATTATGAGAGATTCAGGAAATCACATACTTTTACATCCGGAATTCAGTAACTACTTTGCTTCCCTGCTATATTAAGTGGATTGAATTATAAAAAAAACAACTAATTTTAAGAGAAGTCACACATGCTTTTCTTTTTTTGACCATACTGCTAACACTGGTCATTTGGAAACATCTTATTTGAATTTACTGGACTGTAAAGTATCACTGCTTTCCAAGATCAGAAAAGATACTGGAAAAGTTTCTGGGAGCTCAGTTACAATCTTTATCTACATGTCAAGATACAAAACTGTGCTACACTTATCCAAAGATTTTGTGTATTTAAATGTTTATTTCACTAGTGTTCTTAAAAGCAAAAGCATTGTCTTATCCTCTGCATATTTAAGAAATGAAAATTCAAAATGTGCAAAGAACAACTTTCAGATTTCAGCGTATGGTACGTGTTACACTGGACCAAATGTGCAACAGTGGAAGCCTCAAGGGTTGAGATAAGGACAGGGAGGAATCACTCACCATTTACCACAGGGGCCAAGCAGACTCACCCTCAGATCTCTGTGTCTGCAAGGCTGTTTCTCTCAGATATTCTCACTCCCCTCCCCATTTGCAATTACTGTTGTGCAGGGTTTTTCCTCTTGGTGGATCTGTTATCCCAGAGGCACGACCATTGCTGGTGACGGGCTCAGCCCTGGCCAGCAGCAGCTCCATCCTGGAGCCAGCTGGCATTGGCTCTATCAGACACAGGGAAAGCTTCTGGCACCTTCTCCCACTACCAAAACCTTGCCACTCAAACCCAAAGCATGAGCAAAACAACATCCAAATAATCCTCCAAAAAGACTTTCCAGCAAATACAGTAAAGAATATGCAAAGTTCCCCTTCTGCCACTGGTTCCAGGTGACAACCCGACCCCAGAACAGGGGGATTATAGAGAACTGTATCTATGCTCTTTGGCAGAACCGACTTACTGCAAAAGAAGGGGGAGAAAAAATATTCACTACACTCACCTTTCTTCTGTAAATGCTCATTTCCCATGTGCTTGGTGAAAGCATGTCCTTAAAGAATCTTCACACGGAATATCAACACAAACAATTCTACAGAATAGCTCCACTACATGAATTATTTTCGATATCAGAGGAGAAAGAAAAAGCTTTTCTCAGAGAACACCCCATCCTCAAAGGCAGTTCAAGGTCACATTCATTATATTGTATTTACTGTCACATAGTTTCATATTATTTAATATAACAATTCAGGATCTATTTAAGATATGACATGCTCAAAGGCTTTGAAAAGAACTGTATCCTCTGAGGTAGGAAAGGGTAAATAATCCTATTTACAGCCAGACTTTTAAAAGTCTTTACCCTATTGCTGTGTCAGATGACTCAACTAAAGTGCTTCAAGTTTTTCCTCCAGATTTTACACATTTAAGAAAATAGGAAAGACTGTTCCTATGATCAAACACCCCCATTACATCCAGGCAATTTTAAATGACACTATAAATAGAAGCAAGCTTTATGCTTTCTCAATACCTAAAACACTAGCTGCCACTTAAAGCATATAGGTTACAAATAATTCCTTTTATTTGTTTGGTCTGAGTCTGCACAAGAGTTATTTTTAAAGGTCTTTGTAGCATAATAAATGTCACTCTGTAATTTCCATTACACCCATTTCCTACAAAAAAAAAGTAATTTCTCGGTGATAGGAACCCTGTGAGTCAAGACACAGAAGAAGTAAATAGAAAAAGAAGGTGGATCCTATCACTAGCATCCTCAGATGCTATCAGATGTCACCACATCTGAAGTGATCAAAACAATATGAAAAAATCCATTTTATTTGTCCCCTTAGAGTCAGAGTTCTCGTGGTGAGCAGGAAGCTCTCCACCCCAGCGTGCACCCCTGGGTTTTGGTCATGTCCTGCAACACTCAAGTGACCCCATCTGCTCTCAGGGGTACCAGCACAGCCAGAACTGATCTCAGAGAAAGGTGCCATGTCCTGCTGAACAGCAGTGGAGACAAGGGTCACCCTTCTGCCACCCTTCTTTATTCAGAAGCTACAACATGCAGAACCATTATGGATTTGCGGTAATTATGCTTTTTCTGTATCAATCCCTCAAGAAGTCAGCTTGAACAGAACCTATTAAAACCTTATTAAGAGTCTGGAAATGAGTCAATGGGTAAGGAGTTCCCAAATTCCCTTTCCACAGAGTTCTGCTCCTTACCATGTATGTATCCCTCATATGCAGGCTTTGCCTGCACTGTTCACTGCACAGACTTGTTCCACATTTCCACATCACTGTTTTACATCTTTTTCATCTCTGTCATTCCTTTGCACTGAATCTTAAATCACACTGATTTCCTTTGCCACAAATCATAACAAGGACAACAACAAAATCAGATTTCACTGTTAACGGATTTAAATTGATTTTTCAAGAGATTTACACAAGCAATTCTGGTAGCACCTACTCTAAATCCTTGCCAATAATTAGAGCTGTTAAGTAAGAGCAGCCTATTCTCTTCAAGGTGCTGTCTAAAAGAGGAAAACACCGGTCTTCAGGAGGCCTGAGCCAAACCTGGTTGTGCACATCCCTTTGCTCTGTCCCAGGACCCGACAAAAGTATTTTTTTGCCCGTCCCACCCCCCTGTCCAGCTGGATCCCCTAAGGAACAGAAGGGTGCCCACCAGATACCACCACAGATCAGCGCAACTCCACTATCAAGATCTTGCCTTGGCCATAAACATTTCAGAAGCACATGTTCTCCCACACACATCACAAGCCCTTGTTCAGGTACATTTTGAGGCAACTTCCATTTACTTATGTGAGACACCAGGTTCCTTTATCACCTTGGTGTTACAGAATCATGGCAAGGTTTGAGTTGGGAGGGACCTTAGGGACCCCCCCTGCCATGAGCAGGGAAAGGGAAACCTGTCCTGGGTGTGCTTGAACCACCAGTCTTACAGTTAACAGCCCATGTTTCAACATTCCTGTTAACAACTGCTCTCAGGCCACATCATATTCATGTGTTCTGGCTGGCTAATAATTTAATCAGTAGTAGCCAGTAAATGAGTAATTTTCCACCACTGCAACATTCTAGCAGTAAGTTATAAAAATACCTAAGAAGCTGAAATGCAAAGCAGACTGCCAAGCATATATTTAGGAGTGGGAGTACTCCATAATGAGATCCTTACTGACTAATACATGCCCATTCAGAAATTGAACAGCTTTCAGAATCACCTTAATTAGAAAGGAAGATGGATTAAAATACAATCTCTCAAATAAGAATTTCACTTGACTGAGGAAATCAAAAGGGTTCTTTCTCTTTAAATGTAAGCATTCATTACTGACTTTGAGTAGAAGAGTTCATTTTTAGCTGTAAATATGAAAAGTCCTAGAAGGATCATCTCATCAACTCCTTCCCACACAAAATCAAAATCATAAAAAATCCTGCTACTTAACAAAGACCTTTACAAGAAAACTGATGGCTATTGAGTGTATCCAACAATACAAAGCTGAATTTCACAACTCATAAGTCACTGCGATTGAAATATTATGATTGCAGGACTTTTGTCACTAGAAACATTACCTGGGAGCCATCCCTTTACCTATCTACTGAATTAGAATAAAATGTGACAATAAATACTTTTTGCCTAACAGACACAATGTGTGCATGTACGTCCTAAAGTTACCTAATTGGCATTTTTTATTTTTAACAACTACTTCCCTTTGTGCTTGGTCTAAGTTTATCTGTACAAATTATAAATGGCTTACTTACAGGAGTTTAAGAGCAAAAAACCAAAATAGGCACTAGGAAATACAAAGAAAAAGTGGTAGGTGCTTTGAAGGACAGCAGAGTGGGACATCAGTGCTGGTGAGGGACAAATGTAGTGGAAATAATTTGAGAAGAAACACAATAGCATCTCTTATTACAGTTCTTCTATAGTTAGGACTCACTTTACCAATAAATCTCAAGCTTCAAGTACCCACATTTACAGTGCTTTCCACATGGAGGAACTTCTGTTCTCCACTGTCGTTATAACACAGCTTCCTAAGGACCATTCAATGTGATGTCAGAACTGGGGCCTGACACATGACTGAGTGACAGCACCTGTAACTGAGTCCTACAGCACAAATCTTCATGCCAAATGCTCCCAAGCATGTCCCTGGATTTGCTCCTCCCAATGATTTAGTTTAGCTGTTGTTTTAGTGGCTGCCAGCTGTACAGCTGCTGTCTCCAAACACCACCAGCATCATCACCCTGTCAGTTCCACCACTACCTCACTCACCAGCCATTACAGCATAGAAAATGTTACTGCCTTAACACGGGGTAAGATTACCTTCCAAGAGCTCTGTCAGAAATTCCTCACTGCAGTCTCAGAGGGGAGTAGGAACTCTCCCCTTTGCCATCAACCCCCAAAGAGTTCGTTTCTCACTTCTGAGCAATTGATGCAAACTTGGGGAGAGGGGAGAGAAGGGGCATTCCTGCTGATCCCTGGAAAATGAGTTGTAAAGGAGACTTGGCAAATTCTAATCTTTAGCTCATGCCCAGAAACATTTGTTCTGGGGCCCAAGATGGTTTCTGTAGCATACCTGGCTTTGTCTCTAACCTGCTGGCTGACCTGGGACAAGTCACTTAACTTGATGAGATATTTGGAAAGACCTGCACCCATCACAAAGTGATGTGCAAACACCTGCACCTGCCCCCCTGGCAGTACCATGTGGTGGCTATGTGCTACATGGCCTTTCATTGACAGACTGACTCTTTGGGTGCAAACCAGAAGCCAGTTGCTATCAATCCCAGACCTAGGAGACAACGGGGTGCTTGGCAGGTGAAGGTGTCAGAGCACAGCTGCAGTGTTGGTCCTTACTGATAACATCCCACACAGCTCAAGCAGAAGTTAGTTGGCATTCTTGGTAGAATTTTTTCNAAGTTAGTTGGCATTCTTGGTAGAATTTTTTCTTGTGTAGACCCTGACAGAAATGCCTTTGTGGGAAGGAGGCTAAGCAGCTTGTGAGACTTATAATTCAATCATCACCACCCCAACAGGGAGTGCTTCATCAGTCACTTTAACTCATCCTCCCCTCCAACTCCAGCAGGAAACCCTCTTTGGTGCCATAAAGACATTACACTTTAGCAAGGGCTCAACCAGGATTTAGAGTATGTAGGAGTTAGGTAATTTCAGGTCTTTATCAGTGGATATTATGACATGATACTGTCAGGACAGAGCATTTCCCTGTAGGAGAAGAGACTGGAAAAAGTCAGAGTTTTCAAAATAACAAAGGAAAGGAGGATTATGAACATAGTTGAAGGAAATGAAAAAAAAAAAAAAAAAAAAGGAGAAAGGACAAGATGAGAGAAGAAACACATAAGAATAATTACTCCAAAACTTTTTCTGGGTTTGTACTTCCCTGTTCAGAGGCACACAGCTGAGACAATGTGGCTGGCTCTGTGACAATTGTGAAAAAATAAGCCAATTTGAGCTGCTTGTTAGCAGCCGGAGCACTGCATCTCAGATAAATGACTGTCTGCCCCAGGTATGGCAGCAGATCTTCCTGAACCATTCCTGAGAGATTTGCCAGGATTGCAGCAGCTTTTAGCCATCAAAAGCAGCAAGAAAGTCCTCTTCAATCTCCCATCCCTGTGGTAAAAGGTGACCTTGGAGAAGATCTTCTTCTTCTTCTTCTTCTTCTTCTTCTTCTTCATGCTCTCTGCTCCCCACGCCAATTCCATCCTTCCTCCTGTCTCAGAGCTAGACATGTTGTCTTATTTAACAGTAGATAAACCCAACGCTTTTCCCCAGCACAGTTGCTCAAACTGCTCTGTGTGGGTTGTCACACCTCCAACTGTATCACTGTGTCTAACTCAAAGTGGTATTTTCAGCCTGCTCTGATGTTTGCCAGGAGTCCCAGTTTGGCTCCAGAGCTCTCGTCTGTCTCTCCTCAGTTGAGCTAAGGGCCTCCTGTGAGGGAACAGCATGTGGAGAACAGTCCATGCCTGTCCCTGTGCCTGCTTCCCTTTCCAGGCAGCACATTCACTGAGGCAGTTCTCTGCCTCAAATATTTCACCTGCTTCACCTACTACTTTTTTATCCCCCGAGGAAGAAAAACAAACATGTGACACCCACAAAGAAGGTGTAAATAACAACCATCACCATATTAGTACTGTTAACCCACCCTTTCCTACAAAGTCTTACAAAAAAGAGCATCATCTTTTGCTAATTTCCTGATTCCACAGTAAAAGGAGCCACACAGAGCAATCTTTGTCAAGCTGATGAAGAAAGCTTGAAAGAAAAAAAATATAGAAGGAATTGAGGAGGACAAAGAAAAAAAAAACAAACATAAAACTCCTTAAATCCTGAGAGAAAGGACCTGACATTTCAGCTCAAAGAAGAAACAGAGCCTGGGGCCTGCTGACCATGTCTGAACAGCCACACAGGGCCAAGGAAGTTTCTTTCAAGGGCCAAACTTCACTAAGGAAAGTAGAAGCATGACAGAACGACAGGCCTAGGTAGGTCAGCGGGCCAGCATCCACACTCCAAGGCTTCTTGTAAAACATTCTCTACTCAGAACTTCCTTCTGTTTTCAGACTGCACTGTGGTTTCCTTTGTAAACACTCAGATCATCACACATAATGGAATATGCTATTTTCAAGCAATAAAACAGTATGATTTCCATGGCAATAGCAAGGAATTTGGCAAGGCTGTTTGATAGACTTGGTCTGGTGAGAAAGTTTGTGAGAAAAATTAGACATAACTGAATCTCTCACCACTAAGATATTGAAAAATTCTCCATATAAACTCTCCTGTTG
Source organism: Horornis vulcanius (assembly GCA_013401035.1). Taxonomy (NCBI): domain Eukaryota; kingdom Metazoa; phylum Chordata; class Aves; order Passeriformes; family Scotocercidae; genus Horornis; species Horornis vulcanius. The sequence continues at coordinate 18,864 of VZUA01076329.1, read as the reverse complement.
ACCTGAATGCTCAGGACCCTCTTATTTGGAGATCTGCCCCTAAAGAACTGATTTACTAACCAGTTAACATGCCAAGGCTGCACTGGACCTGATCACTGTACCAGTGTAAGTGAATGTCTGCCTAAGGAATGTACAATACTACTTTTAAGACAAAACATTTCATATTCCAAATGGAGTCGAAGCTCCTTTGGGGACACCACATAAATTTCTATGAGTTAGTGCAATTTGTTCTGCACTTGTGATTTTAACCTTGCACTCCAAATCACCACGGTGCAAGCCAGCTTCTACTCCCAACAAGTGATTTTCACATATTACAGAACACCATGGCAGCTACACGTGGGGACTGAGATAAATCCAGGTCAGATGATTCACCCATGGCCACCCAGCAGATCAGTGACCAAGGCAGCAAGAGCAGCCCCAGGTTTCCAGCTCTGCACACTCTACTCTCAGCAGCCCTGAGCCTCTCAAGGGGAGAAGAGAACCTCACAGGCAAGATTTAAATCATTTGGAGATGACCTGCAAATAACCCATTCTTAAACAAAAGTAATCTATCCAGAGATCTACTTTTATGAATATACAGGCTTGTTCTCTTTCATTTTCTTTCAGCTTGCAGGAAGAATTCAGCAATCCCAGCCTTATGGGACAGGGACTGGCTTGTGGCCATAGATTTCACACTTGCTTTCATGAGCAAAATCTAAACAGGCCTTGATTGCAAAGACCGTTGCAATCAGCTGAGTCGCAGATGGATTTCTGGGGAGGGCAAGAGAGGTAAGAATTAAAAAAAACCAAAAAAAACCAACTCCATTAGAGATTTAGAAACACTTAAGAGACTAGAAAAGCAACTTCCTGTATCACAGTTAATGTTTCAAACCATTTTTCAGCTGGAATAGCAAGCCTATAGTGTTAAGAGCCTGTATGTTTGTGCTACTTGACTGGTGGATAATTGTAAAACACATGAAACCTGCAGAGATCTTTTACAGGAAAGAAAAATAAGTTTCCATAAGTAGTGCTCGAGTGGGGCATTTTTTTAGTATTTTATAAAAATAAAGCCTGAAAGAAGGTAATGGCATTAGCTACACATTAGTCTCCAAAGATTAAATAAACTCCCATGTAAGAGCAAGCATGAGCAGCTTCTCAGCAGTTTCATTTCAGAGGGGCTTATGCAATCACCTCAGGTTCTGGTGCCAAAGCCCCATGTCTCAAAGTTACCAAGCAAACAACATTAAATTAAATCAAAATTAAAATCATCAAAAGCAGGCATTACATTTAATGGGATTTCAATTAGTGATGGACCAAAATCCAAGCCCCACAATCCTCTCAAAATGTAAACAAGCCTACAAACCCACAACTAGGCCTTTCTCGTTTTGAGATCAGAACCAAGTACAACAAACAGCAAAACTAAATCTTGCATTTTTTTCCAGGTCTGAACAAGTCCCAAGGCCAAAAATCTTTGCAGTTCTTGCAGGCATTTCACAGAAAACAGCAGAGGTGGAGAAAAAAACCCAACACAAGTGTGTAAAATTAAATTAAGAAACAACCAATTATAATGTTGAGCAGTGCCAGTGTCTTGGTACAAGTCCAGCAGCCACTGATGGATATCAGTGTCCTATGACCTCAGAGCTCTGGATACTTGAATCAACATGAGAACACACAAACATTTTGTTTGTAGCTGGCTTTTGCATTTGGCCATAAAAAGAAGGCATGCACATGCAAAATAAAAACCATAAGAGAACTTTTGGATAATGAATATTGTGGGCAGAGAAGTAACAGATGGTAGAACAAAACAATCTAATTAAAAAAAGGCAAAACTTCCTTACGATAGGATAGAACTGCAGAGGTGTAGACAAGAATTCAGAAGCAGAGATGCCGAACAAGTAGGGACAGCAGTGGATGGTGCTGCCAGAAGGTGTGGCCCAACCCCCTCCAGAACCCTTCTGTGTTACCATAAACATCACAGGGAATGTTCCACTGAGCCAGCAGTCTGAGCCACAGCTCTTCAGAAGTATTTGGGTTCAGCAAGCAGTAAGAAAATGCAGATTATCTGAGTCATGAAAACACCTTGTGAATTTTTAAGCATACACAGGCAAAGTAAGAAAGGCCCATGGAAATTAATTTACTACACTGGAGATAAAATTATTGACTTTTATGTCACAGGCACGTTGTTTTTCTGACTGATTATGTGTCCAAAGCTCTTATGAGGAATACTTAACACTGTCTGACAGACACATACTCTCCACCGTTTAAGTTATAACCCCATAGTGCAGACACTGGCTATTAGGTGGAAATTATGAGATCTCAGTGCTATTTTTGTGACATGGGAGGCTTTATTTTGCTTAATTTAACAATAAACTCATTATATTAACTGAATTCAGTAGGAACAGCAGGGGGAATCCTGTTAATTTCATGAACATCAGATTGCTTCTGAGGGTGCTAAAAGAATACACAGAGAAGGAAATAGAGAAATGGTTTCATAAAAAGGAAGGAAGCTTCCATTTCCTCTGAAAGCTCATATTGAATTTAAAACTGCCATGTCTGATTTGATATTAAGTGGCTCAGACATATGGTTACTGTTTGAGACAGGATGCTGGGCTTGATTTGACCTAGTACAGCCCTTGGTACATTTGTTTTAGTATAGAGAAATCCTATATAGTGGTTGCCATAAAAAGACACCACTCCTACCCCTGGTTAGCACCTGGGGAATATCAGCAATGCCATTCTTCCTCCCCCTCTGAATGTGCAAAGCAAGAACTGTCTCCAGCTCAGACAGGAGCTATTAGATCATCACTCGGGTCTCCTCCTCCATTACCAGTAACAAAGTCTTTGGCTTCAAACTCAAAACATTATTCTCAATTACTTCAACAAGCATTACAGGAATCTCCACTGGTTTCTCCACTGTATTAATTTGTGCCTTTCTTGACTTCTGTATTGGTAGAGCACCCTGGACCATGTGACAATCCCTCCTCCACCTCCTTCTATTTTATTCACCTACTCAGGAAACCTGCCACTCCCTGAAGGCAGCAGGAGCAGCAGCAAGGGAAACAGCCATACCTTGAAATAACAAAGCTCTCCATAAGAAATCCAAGAAGAGGCACTGGGAAACAGAGAGTAAACACCCATAACTATTACTTACATAGGTACTTCCTCTGCTTCAGGTGGTAACTGCTGAGCCCTGAATACCTGTGGGGATCCAAACACTTGCACATGCACCCTCAAAGTAGGAGCGGAGAGTGGTGTGAAAGGGACGCTGTGCCGAGGTGGGACGATGCCTTGTGATGAAAACAACATTCAACAACTGTGAAGGGAAGGGCCAGGAAAAGGAACATTTCTCGCCCTGACACAGGAGCTCAAGTCAGTGCCACCAATGAAGCTTGTGTCAGCCATAGCCACCTGCCTGCTGTCCCCTGCCAGGATACAACCCACACCTCTGCAACTTTTAGCGAGGGGTGTAGTGGCGCTGACCCAAAGACACATTTAGAGGCCAATGAGGATCACAATTCCTGCAGATTGCTTATAACTGACAGATCCACCCCAAATGATACTCTCAAAATGGAAATTTAATGAACAAATATGCTTGACTGAGTAAGAAATTGTTATTATATAATCTGTAACAAACTAATAACACTCTAAGGGGTTCCATGCTTGTTGGTGATCTGATCAGTTGTCCTTTTGGAATGAAATTCAAGCTAACTTGGATAGTGGATAATACCAGATGGAAGGCAAGAGTCTACTTTTGTTAGATCCTGGATTAACCATTAATCTCCTGAGATATATAGACATGATAAGTAATTTGTTTAAATCTTCTGCAATCTTCAACAGAAGGAATTCAGCTGTGAGTTTTCATAAATTTGTGACCTGAAGAAAACACTTGGCAGCAGTCAGTACAGACAGTTCTCAGAAGGGTGAGCTTATGGGCTTCTGGTACATCACTGCAATTAACTCTGAAAAACACAGCAATTTTTTTCCTCATGCATTGTGGGCATCTACTAATTAAGCTGGTGAGAAAAGTATTATTTACACATTTTCTAGTAGCAGAAAGGGAGATAGAGACAGGTTATAAGCCTTTCACAAAGTCATGTAACAATCTGGTTGCAGAGCTATTAACAGATGCCTGGATTTCTGAGTCCTTTTATCCCCTGCTCCCTTGGCATAGAACACCACTCCTCTTAGCTTCTAATTTTGTGTGGAAGACGTTTTTGAGAAAGTGCAGTTGAGTACAAAAAAAAAGATATATTGGGAAGCAGGATTTTTCTCTGAACTAAAGAGATGGGCCTCACCTGCTGTGGCCTCCAGGTAGAGCCAAACTTGTTCCTTAAGCCCAGATGCACAGAAAGCTTAAGAAAGGCTGACCAGAATGAAGTGACTCTGGCACACTGTGTACAAGAAGGTTGAGGGAGGGCAGGGAAAAAAGGTAGGAAGAGGAGAGCAGTGAGGAAGAACACTGACAGTAGGGCAGAATCACACTCCCAGTCTCTAGTGGAACAAGCTTTGTACCGACTGTTCTCTTTCTACATTTTGGTTTTAACTCTAAAAAACTCAAAGTACAATAACACCACTTATAAAGAACATATTCCCTCATTCTATGGCTTTTCACACAGAAGAAACAGTTTACCAAGGGTTGTTTCTACCTGCAGCAGAAACAAACTCCAAAGTTCATGACAGTTGCAATATGAAATTTCACTGTAGGAAACCACATATCCGTGAGAAATTTGGGCATATGAAATGTAAAAAGAAATAATCCAATAGAATAGAAATATCTCTGAAATACTGGCAGTTTCTGGAAGGTACAGAATATATAACAGCTTATGCTTTTCTACAGGAAAGAACAGGAGAAGACCCAGCAGAACTCACAGAACAACTGGCAGAACTCAGTGCCACAGGACATCCCAAAGGCCATGAAAGCAGGAAAAACCCTGGGACACTGCCTGGACAATTAGTGCAGCCCCTGACAGCGGGCTGAGATGAACGGTTGTGCTGTGCAGTCTTTGTATCTTTTTCTGAAGTGGTGCTGTCCCAGAGAGCTGATCTGACACATTTTCATCACACCCCGCTGCCCAAAAGCAGGGAACATCACATGATCAGTAAGGGAAGCAAAACAAAGGTATTTTCCTCCTTTTGAGCAGAATCTCCCTCTGCTGTTTCCCCATGACCCCACGGTTCCCTCCTTGCTGGTGCTGTTTTATCCTGCCCTGCCTGTGGCACTGACAGGGAATTCTCAGTGCTGCTGATCACAGACCCTTCGTGCACGGCCACGTCCCAAGGCCTGCACAACCCTGGACCTGCAGGATGTCACGGGACAAAACATGGCCATTTTTCAACAGGCACCCACCTCATAACACAACAAAACCACCTTTTTTCTTCCCTATTTCCTCTATTTTCTTCCATTATGTAAATGACCTGTTATATTCATACTTGCCTCGACAGTATTTCTTGACAGAGGAAAGATTAAATTACTGTTAAACAGAAGATATAGCATCCATTAACAAAGGAAATATGAAGGCAAAGAAGAATTCCCACTATTTTAACACACAAAAATACATCTTTTACTTCTTGTTTTGTAGAGTGAGCTTGTGACCTTTTCTCCTCCTCAAGGCTACTTATGCTTCTGAATAATCCTGGATACCTTCAAATGCCTCAACAAGCATCAAGTCAGGACATTTGCTTGGAAAAGGCCCCAGGCCAATGCAAGGTGCAAGGATCAAGAAAAATTCTTTCAAGTCAGCTCCAGAGTGATCTTTATAAAACTGATGCACACAACAAAAATGTAGGCAAAAAGCACAAGTAAATTAATTCTGGTGCAAAAAGCCTTGTGCTGTTGAATTCTGAACAACACTACATGCATTCCCTTCACCACAGTTTCTCTGTCTTTTTTTAGGTAATAGGATAAAATTTATGTCAAAATTAATAGAAGGCCTTTTCCAAAGCTCAAAGTCTATAAAAGAACAATAAAACTACATGCAGAATACCAAGACACAGTGAACAGAAGTACACTTAAAGATCCAAAGCAGCAGTAGTGCTCTGCAAGGGCAGCATCTGGTCACAAGGCCTCTTTTGCCAGTGCTGCTTTGCATTTTGATATATTTGCTGAAGTGCTTTGAAAAATACAGCTATAGCAAGTCAGACCATGATGAAAGTTTGCCAGTTTATTAATTTGCACAACTGAATGGGAAATAAATAAAAGCAGGCAGATTAATCAACACATGAACAGCAAACACTGCTAGCTGGTCTCCCTTAGAACTTTTGAGGAACAATGCATCCATTTGCAATGCAAAAAATGTTCCGAAGCTTTACCTGAGTGACCAACAGATGGAATAAACTGACAGTGCTCTCATTTCCTGAGCACAATTTCCTAAGTAATTTCCTCTCCATGTTAAATTTTCAAATTATTTGGTTTTGAACCCAAATCTACCTCATTAAACATGAAACAATTTTGACTATTAAACAGCTAATAGTAGAAAACAGCTATGCAAAACCTCCCTATTTCAACAGACTTCTAAAATACTTCCTGACTGGTAATGCACAGGCTGCCAAGTATTTTACAGATTCCCAGCTTAGCCTGTGCTTCTATCATTTCAGAGCATAAATTTAAGCACAAATCACTGCAGAGATTTCTCTTACTTTCCATTACAGCTCTACTAGATGCAGCCTTGCAGTGCCCCTCCTCAGACACATTTATCCACAGCTCCTGGAGATCTGCATGCTGCACAGACTGACTGAATATACTACAAACTTAATTTTTCTCCCAGTATTAAGAGCACATCAGACTGCATCAGAGGCACTCTAAAGAATGCTGAACACCTCTTTGACAAGCCATATGTTAATTGCCCAAAGGTCAGAGTAACTATTTTGGAAAAATGTGGCTCTCTGTTTAAATGAGTAACAGCCAAGCGATGCAATTATGAAATAATGGCAGCATTCCCAAAGGATCTCTATACAGTGCATGAAACAAGTACAAAAGATTCATGAGGTTTTGTGCTTAATTTCTCACTATTTCAAAATATTGCCTGTTAAAAGTTAATAGCAATTCTTAAAACATGCACTAAAAGAACATATGCCACCATATTTCCAACATTTGGGAGCGCATGTGCTACAACAACAACAACATTCCTTTGCTATTAAATGCCAAGGGCTGTTTGTGATAAATTCAAATAAAACCCAGTAATTTGCAATGGTTTTCATTCAGAAAGAGCCATGTAACACTGAAAACCATTACATGTCACTTAAAAACACTCTAAGACAAAAAATTTATTTCATTATGGGCCAGTAATGACTGGGCTAAATCCAAAGCCAGCTCAGCTTGCTCAGGGCCACAGCCAGCTGGATTGGAAAGTCTTTAGGGTTGGAGACACAACACCCTCCCTGGAAAACCCACTGGGGTCCCTGAGCACTCCCATCCTGAGCAGGGATCACCCTTGCTGCAGGTGTGCTCCTGCTGCCTCTTGTCCTCTTGCTGTGCACCCTGGGGAAGAAAAACTCCTTCCTCCACAGCTCCCCATCAGAAAGCTGAAGAATGTTCTGAGGTCCCACCCTGTGCTATAATCCCCCTTTTCTCCCTGAGCAGGCTGAGCATACCCAGCTCACTGGGCCCTCCTCATGCACCGGTGCTGCAGCCCCCAAGCACCATAATGGCCACAGACCCCCTTGGTAATTGAGGTTTGGAAAGGATCTCTCCTCTCCCATGGATTCTTTCCATAGAAAGACCTTCAAACATCTTAATTTTGACCATTATACAATTGCAAAACTTTAGAAGTCTTGAAGCAGCATCTGGGAATCAGCCCTTCCTCTCTTTGGGGGAAGTCTGAATTTATACTTCCAATCCTCCCAGGCACATGGCAGCATTAAGAAATGTGCAGGACAGAAAAATGTGCATCAAGTATCAACACATACATGGCACCTGCTGAAGTCTGCTGACAGTCTGAAACGGTATCTGCATACCATGAAGGGTCTAACTGATTTCAGGGGATTGCTAAAATTGATCTGTAAGGATGCATTTTAAATACCAGTGTAACTAATTATTTATAGCTGGTATCAACAGCAAACTCATGTTAACTAATCCTCCAAAAAAACTCTCCAGGTGACAAAAACCACAAAGATTTGGTATTTATATGTACTGAAAAATAGAAACCTAAAAGCCACTCATTTCCTTCCTGACAAATTTTACAGTGCAGTTAAGCTTTAGTACTACAAAGTAAAAAGAGCAGCACAATCAAAATAAATTCTAATCATCAATTATACATAGAGCATTCTGCATTGGATTCAAACATCTCACTTGTTTACTGTGGGAGTTTCTTTTCCTTTTCCCTCTCCTTTTTGTGCTTAATCTGGAAGATTTTCATTAGTAAAGCATGAATTTTTTATATTCCATTTTCTGCATTCTTCTCTCATGTTTTAGTTTCTCATCATTTAAGACAAGAGCAGTATCTACAATCACCCTCCAGCTTTTTCAAACCTCACAGAATAGGTTATAAGCAACACATTCATTATCATCACCCAGATAATTAGAATGTCTGTCTGTAAATATAAAAGCAGAAATGTTACCTCAGAAGAGCACTCTCTAAGGAGGGGAAACTTCAGAGTTCATGGGATTTGAAACTAAGCTCATATTTTACTAAGCAGATATAAAAATAATTTTCAGAACTTCTTTTTTTTAGAAGAATGCACTTACAGAAAAACTGCTCTGAAGGCCTTTTGTCTGATAAAGGTCCCTTCAGAAAAAGCTCTTTGATTGCTTTGGATGAGGTGATGTTATAAAAAAAAAATTGGGAATGTCAGGAAGCACAAAGTCAATACATAATTAAATTTCTTAAACACAATGTAGGAATTTTTGGGGAGACTAAACCAAGCTATTTTCAGGCAAGTTTTCCCACAGCCACAAGAGATCAGAGCCATTAGAGATCCAGGAGCTGAATCAAGACTCACAACTTGGCACTGTCCTAAACTTGCAAAGGTAAAGTAGGTATCACACGCCTCATGCAGGTGCTGCATGGTCTGCAGGGAAACTGAAGCCCAGCACACAGAAGGGAGCAGAAACCACTAAGGTCTAAAGAGGCCAGAATCCTTGACTTCACTTCAGTATTTCTGAAGCATTTGCCTTGCTGCAAATCTTCTCTCCCACATACTATTTAAGATGCAAACATTCACATGTTTAGAGAATCCAAAGTACTAATTGTCAGCATTATAATAACTATTAACATGAAATGTTATTGGGTTTTCTAAAGGCACTGTATAGGCAGGATCACAGTTGATTAAATTGCACATGGCAATTGTCATCCCCAGTTAGTTACACCAGTATCACAGTGGCTAACCCAGTGTTAACAACCCAGCTTGATAAGGGCAGGTACGGTGCTGAACTGGCTCAGCCAATTTCACACTGCTGTACCAACAGCAGCTCAGCTCAGAGCTTCCATGGGGAGCTCAGTTGTGCCCAATTGGCAGAGGAAACAGACTGGAGAAACTCGTGACACCAAGCTGAAGAGAGTGCATGACTTAGAAACCTTTTCCATTTATCTGGGAATAATGCAGAAGTGAGGATTCATTCTGTTCCCCACCTAACAGGGGAACGCAGCATCTGATCAAGACGATGGATAAAGGCCGGTTAACTTCAATACTGCAAAATCAAATCCTTAATTCATCAGCTTGCCAACTTACCAAACCTCAGCTGCCTGTGATGTCTACACTGATGAAAGCAGACAGATAAGTAAATGCAAAGAAGTGAAACTATTTGCCTGTAGATGAGAAGATTTTATTAATCCTTCTTGATTTCTCTTATTACTTAACCACCAAGACATAAATTAACATTTGACTCTGCTGCTTCGTGCAACTCATCTGTAGCATGAAAGTCCAACTCCCAGTTTCCACCCTAGAGAGCAGCTCTGAAGTCTGTCTGAAAAGAATATGCCTCTGTCTGATCTTTACTTGCCTAAGCACCAGCTGACTTCAAGCTCTTTCCATGCTTTTTTTACAGAAAAGTCTGAAAAGGTTTTGGCATCCCCACAATCATGAAATGAGAAATGTTGATCCCCCCAAACAAAAAAACAAGCTGAGTTTTGCCAAGTAAAACAGAGACACTTCTGTTGGCATGTTTTTAAAACTGACTATTCAAGATGTAAATCTGCATCTCATGGGCTAAATGTTTGGCCTAAGTTTCAATACACACAGATTCTTTGCCCTGCAAGGTAACTCACTTGATAATTTTTTTTGGCTGACTTTCTGCCACTAGTAGATTCCTTTTCTGATTTGAGATAAGTGAAAAATTTAACAAGCCAGTGTGCTTCCACAGAAAAACACCAAGAAGCCCTCAGGATTTTCCACAATTGACCATTGGCAGTACTTCTGAAAACAAATTAGTAAACAAACAATCTTTTTACATGCCAGAATGAAAATACAATAACCTCAAACTTTCCCAGGCATCTGATTTTTAACTACATTTAAACTCAGATTGGGCACAGCTGAAATAGCAGAAACAAATGTCACATGTGGGCATCCTGACTGGCGATGGCACTCGCAGCTCACTGTATGGGCTCAGACTTTGGGGTCTGTTTTGGAGTACTAGAACAGCTCCACAGTCTTGCACATGTAGCTTGTAGTTAAAGCAGGAGCTCTAATCTTTAAGCTCCTCTTGGTTTGTGGGAAATACTCCAACAAAATAATGATGTTAAAAAAGAACCCCTGATTTCTGCAAACTGCTTGACACTGACAGCAGTGTGCACCCATATGTTTTTGTATGCTTATTCCCACAACCCCCACGTATTTTGCATGGATATGTATATTGACTGTCAATGGTACTTTGTTAAAATGATTATTGCACACAGCATGGCCAACTTTTAAATGTAAATTGTATGCAAATATATGCAATGCCATCTTTAATGCAGATGTAGCAAAAAGTATTAAGATGTGTAGGGCCTAATTAGATCCTACATCAAAAACTACATATAAAAACTTGGCTCCAAAGTCTCAGCAAAATAAATGTGAGCTAGAAACCCCAGTGTACACTCCTAGGGAAGCAAGGGGAGTAACTCTTTCCCTGCGACTTCAGAAAGCTGAAGAGAGCAATGAACTCAAATGAACAATTTGTCTGTTTTTTCCTTCAGACAAAGCATTTTCTTTTTAAGCAAGATGTAGATACAATGGCATGGCTTTTCCATTCTCTTCTATCTCCTAGTATTTAAAATGATTAACGAAAGCCTTCATTTCTTATCTAGACTGTATACGAAAATCAGGAGTAGGGACACAAAAATTCATGGGCAATGTAAGTATCAGCCTAAATAAAGGAAAAAAAGAACCAAAACAAAACAGAAAACCACAGTTTGTTTTTTCTAAGCCAGGGGCTGCTCAGCATTGGCCCTGCCAATGGGACTCTGATTACTGAATTCATAGGAATACAAAAGCATTTGAACACAGCAAACTCCAGAGACAATAAACAACCTCAGGGACTTGCATTTTTAATGCACCGAAAAAAATGAGGCAGTTGACAGCCACTGATCCGGTGTATAGCACTGATTGGGATTTCCCCCACACACCTTGGCTTTTCAACACTTCTGTTCCTAAAAAGAGAGGGCACGTTTTGGGGTGTGACTGGTGAATTCCACAGAGGGCAAGGACTGCACAGAGCCTGTGGATTTCAAACGGAAAGGAAACCCATCGTGCATCATATCAAAATGAAAGCCAGCGAAGACAGACGTACCAAGAAAGGTACACGAGTGCTGTCTCAAACTGAAGTCAAGTCTACCATCAGAGACCAGAGAAAAATCTTTCTGCAACCCCTTTCCTGAAAAGAATCAAGTTTCAATTCCAGTTGCTCATGAGCAGCAATGGAAAAGTCATAAGACCCACCCCACCCTCCAGAGGTACTTGGAGAAAAGGATGTATGACTCCAGTAAATGCATATCCCCCTTTAAGGAGGGAGCTAATACCTTCCCTTTCTGCATCAGCATGTACAACCCTTGGCCAGCTACAAGCCAGAAGTTCTCATCCATTTTCTCCACCCTACTGTCTCCTCTTTTCTAACACACAGTTGGAATCCTCCTTTAGCTGAGCTGCTTGGAGGCATCTCCCAACCCCACCCCACAGCTGCCCACAACTGTGCCTTTTCCCAAGTCACAGAACGGGGCTGCCATAATTTGGATATTCAAGTGGATTATAAATCCGCAGAAAATTTTATGCTGCTTGCTTCGTATCTCTAGTGGCAGCCCAATTTCTTTGAGGAAAGATGCTACAAATTATTCACTGTGAAATATAAAGCTTGCTTTTCATTTTAATTTTGTTCCATTTCTATCTCTGAATTTCCTTTATAGCTATGTTTCCAGCATTATAAGAAAAAAATCCGATGCACCACGTCAGCCCAGTCCAAGCCAGACATAACATCCTGCATATGCTGCCCAGGGTATTATAAAAAATGCCTTTCATTTCTCTCCCCCAGCCATCGTTGCAAGGCCCGTTCCCCTCTGCTGCCCATGAGCCAGCAGCGCTTTCCAGCAGGCTGCACACTGGAATTCCTGAGCCCTCACATTCCTACAGAACAAACACAGCTTACTGATCTCAGAGAAGGACGGACTCAGCAAGTGTATTCCTTCCATCTACCAAAAAAATATAGGGTGGAGGCCTGAACTGGCCACAGTTCCATTTTTTGCAGCTTTAAAAGATACCAGCAATCCCTCTCCAAATCCTGTCTAGGCATTGCTTCAGCAGCAGAGGAGGCAGGCAGCTCCCTGCTACGCACCATGCCACGGGATGAGAGCGGATCGGGGGAGGCTGTAATTATGGAATGCCGAGGAACGACGCTCAGGGTATAAAGGAAAGCAAAGCTGGCCAAGCCCTCGTTTCCCAGCCCTGACAGAGGAGAGGAGGAAGCAGAGCAGCTTCAGAGAGCAGATCTTGAGGACAGTGGCACCACAGCCACCTGGGCTCTCTGCTGCCTTTGTGCAGATGATTTGCCATTCCCGCATTCTTGCCGGCGCTGCAGCACTGTTCTGAGCCTCCTATTTGAATTAACCAGGCCCAGAGGATAAAACTTTCAAATTAAACACATTCCTACAGGATTTCAGGCTCATTGTGTATGCACCAAGGAAACATAACATCCTAAAAATAATACGTATACAGAAAGAAAGCACATTTTGCAGGCATATTAAAGTGGAATATGAATTATAAGCAAGCTCATGGGAGAAGACATCAGATTCCATGCAAAAAGGAGCTTTTGTAAATAACACAGCATCATTCTTTGTAAGCTATCGCAATTATCATCAGCCATTTAATTTAGCTCACCAACGCTTCTTCTCGCTGCTGAAATTGTCCATTTTCCCCCTCCTGAATTGCAAAGCCCCAGATTTTAGAGTTCAAGCTAACAGCTGTATAGATTACTAATCAAGAGCTAGAACTCAATTTATATTCGTTTCAGTAGATACATATCTAAACAGCAAACGTGGAATAGCATCTCACCAAGCTGCCATCATTAGGGTATAATATTCAGAAAACATTAAAGCTTTTGTTTAAGAGTTAATTGGCATCAATGCTCTAAGTTTGTGTGTACTGAATTGCATTGAAATCTTAACTTGTCACATTAAAAATATTCAAATAATATACTAGTGCTCTGTAGAGATTTTGAAAATGTCACTAAAGGCAACATGTGTTTAGTTTAGAATATTAAGGCAAAAACTTAAGCATTATTTTTGTGGGGTTTAGCCTTTTAGACACAGATTCACAGGGTCCTGGTATTTCAGATTACTAAATATGACAGAATATTTAAGGGCTTTGCACATTAAGCCCAATGAAAACTTCAAAATCCCTCACTGGAATTAGTAATTTAGCCTCAAGCTAATCAGAGATGTTATTCCAGCAGAACCAAAGTCTTCCAGTTGGCCCTCAGCTTAATTTCACTGATTAAAAAATATTAATTCAAGTCAGTTGGTTTTGCTACAGTCCCCTTACAAGCCAGCTGAAGCTGGTACAAAGAAACTACAACCTGAAAAAAACCCACATTTTGAACATGTGAGAACATTCCTGTTACCTCTTATATTAATTTATGACTAGCTTTAAACTCAAGTTTGGAACAAGTCAATGGGAACAGGAAGCTCTTTGTGCTTGAGAAGCGCTCATTGGAAGAGTTAAGGCTTCTTCTCCCAGCTATGACAAGATAAAGTCTCACTCATCACCCCTTCAGCAAGAGTTAGTCAGGAGTTCAAGCTTAGGCACTTACACCAGTGGTCTAATTGTCAGACGTATCAGTCAGCTCGGGCTACACAACCAATTCATCAGAAAATGGAAAATTCAGATCACTTTTGGTGCTTCAGCTGTTACCCCTACATTCTAAAGGCATCAAAATGCATCACACTATGTCCAAGAAACATTCTTATGCTAAGACAAATAACAGTCATAAAGTAAAATAAATAAATGCAAAATTATAATGCCAATAGATGAGAAATGGTGTGCAGTTCCATTCCCATCAAAGGTACCCAACCTTTTCCAAAGGTCTTTGTTTCATCCAACCTGTGTTTGAAGGGCTTCACAAGGAGTGCCCTGCTCTGAGCCTCAGCTCTTTCAATCCTGTCAGTCCCTTGAGACTCAGACCTACCTGTGTCAGGGACTTCAGGGGTACAGCCTAAAATAAACACAAGTTATGCAGTTCAGGCAGCAAAACAATAAGACACACTATGTTATATTAAAATTATGCTGTTGGGAGGAAAAAAACATGAGAGAGCTGGGCAGAAGCTGATTTCTGAATGGTACTTCCAGCCCCAGTGTTGGGGGTTAGGATTTTTCCTTTTGTTTTTCTCATGGAATTCTGTCCCATCTGTTGCTAAGAGACAATAACAACCAATATTGAAGACAGACAGAAGAAATGGTCAAGGTGAGGGAAGGGTGCAGCTGGCTACTCTCTTACCTGGGGGTTTTCTCCTTGGATACCTCAGACTTTGGTCAGGGCAGGGTTGAGGGGCTGGGCTCAGCTCCCTTCCTGCTCTGGTTCTTGACACTGGAGGGAGAATTTGCCACCACTGTGGAGCTCCATCTCCTGCTGCCTTCTCCTACTGTGAGCGAAGCTCTGCTTGTGGGAGCAGCTGTTGAACTGGGACCTTACTGGCACCCTACCTCTCTTGAAAGGGCTCTCACCATCTACTCGGTGCCTCAGGGGAAATCCCAGAACCCCGAGCCCCTTCACCCTCCAGGGGAGCCTCT
Organism: Horornis vulcanius; assembly: GCA_013401035.1. NCBI lineage: Eukaryota > Metazoa > Chordata > Aves > Passeriformes > Scotocercidae > Horornis > Horornis vulcanius. The sequence goes on along the minus strand of VZUA01076329.1, from coordinate 3,699 downwards.
CAAGGCTGCATTCTGAGGCTGCCACTGCCCAGGCCCGCCACTTCTCTGGGTTTTTCGCTACAGAGGACACCCTGCTACAGCTGCAGAGTTTCTGATACCCATCATTTGTTCCTCCAGGGCCTGTTCCTCCCAGCCATGCCAGCAGCCGCTCGGAGGTTCCTGCGGCAGCCCTGGCCCTCTCCCTTCCCCGCCCGCCATGACCGTGTGAGGGAGAGGGGCTGAGCCGGCGCCACAGCGCCCCCTGCCGGCAGCGCGGGGGAATCAGCACACCCGCCCTGCCCTGCCCGCAGCCACCAGCGCCCCTGCTGGCCGTGCCCGGAACTGCACCAAGGGCAGGGCGCCACAGCCAGCCCAGGGCTGGGCCCCGCTCCTGGCTCTGCTCGCTGCTGCTGCTGCTGCTGCCGGGGCTGGTTCTTTGTCTTGGCACACACATAAATACTAGTAAAGAACTGTTAATCCTTTTCTCATATCTCTGTGTGAAAGCCCCTTAATTTCAGTTACAATATTTGGGAGGGAAGGGGGTCATACTTTTCCATTCCAAGGGAGGTTCCTGCCTTCCTTGGGGGATGCTTGTCTTTCAAACCAAGACACCCAGTTTATCAGCAGAAACAGACTCAGAGAGAAAGAGATCCGAAATTTACACTCAGCTGTATCTACTGCAGTATCATCCATGCACACTGGACCTGTACATGCGTGAATAAAGTCTCTCCAACCACAGTTAATGATCAACATTTTTGTCTCTCTCTCAAGAATTATAATATTTTTTCCAGATGTTTAAACCTGGGTATTGGGCTGATTTGACTGGTTTTAAGCCTTGGCCAGAAGAACCACTTAGGCACTGACACAGAACTACAGGAAAAGAATTATTATCTGACTAGCTGCTTCGAAATTTTTCTTTTTACCAGTACCTTTTTTTTTTTTTTCTCTCAGAAAAATAGGTAAAATAGATTGTTTCAGATATCTCACAGGTTCTCAGACTCCAAATATATCATACCCAAGACAAAACATTAATTAAAGAAGTGATTAGGGAAATACATACCTCTAATTCTAGAATTCACATTATGAAATCTACAATGCTTCCTATCTCAAAAATCATGCATAACCCTTTATAAACTAGCAAAAATAAGAAATAAGAAGAATCTAAAGCAAACACTATAGCAACACCCAAGAGTCAAATACAACAGCAGACACTTTTAGCTACTCTTTATCTAGAGCATGGCAACACTGAATCTGTGAATAGGCACCAGAAGCATGTAAAACACTGCATCTCATAAACCTTGGACTGACAAGATACCATTCTGTCATAGAGCTCAGTGCCCCTGATATCAAAGGAAAATCACTGCCTCCTATGGCACTATCTGCAAGGAGGACCAGCCACGCAGCGCCTCACTCTGCCCTCAAAGTCTGGGCAAACACAATTCCAGCAGTGCCTGGTGTTGCCTAACATGATAGCTTTTCTACCAGCAGCTGCAATTAACTGTGGGACAAGACAGGGATACAGTAGAATACACAAGAGACATGGAAGAACATTCCCAAAGCCTTACAGGTAAGTTCTAGTGACCAACCTTTGCACACAAATAAATCCAAGCCTTAGTCAATGGGATATGGGCCTGCAAGCAAAACTTAGTCCTTTTAGATCAAAGCCCCGAGCACACTTCACATGTACTAAAAAAAATTAAGAAACCCTAATGCCAAAGATGCTCAGTGTTTGCAAACAGACCTCGTAGCCATCTGATGGACTGGAGTAGAAAGGACACAATTGATACAAGACAGATTCATACAAACCAAGTCAATCTGAGCTGTTGTGAAGGCAGCACACTCCAGTCCTCCCTCTAGAAACAAGGAGCCGGGGTAACACAACATACTGCACTACTCAGGGGCTGGCTTAAAGGCAGCCCACTGCATTGATCTGTCAGCAATACATTGTTTAAACATTGATATCCCCCTCCTCACTGTGCACCATCTGCACAAGGACCAGCATTTCCTTTATGTTCTCACTGAAAGGGACTTGTCCATGCATACGTGTACATGTGCGTGCATGTTTGTGTTTATGCACAACCCCAGAAGAGATGCAAGGATTTGGAGGGTGGGGCAGCAGGGAGAGTTTCAATTGCATAGTGTTACACAACCATATTGCCAACTTTTAGTTTCATTTTTAACTCATGGATGAAGAATTATCACATGCCAGTTAAAACCTGTAACTTATGGACAGCTTTAAGGACATAGTAGAATACATGAACACTAAGAGCAATCAAATAAATGAGCTTGACTACATACAGATCATGGAATGGAGATCCTGGATAATAATTCAATTCCCTTTCTTAAAGGCAAATCTTTAATTCTTGTGGTTTGAGTAAATACCTGGAGCAATAGTAAAATTGAAAAGCTTTAATTTTGTCTATAATTTGAGGCAGATTTTGGACAAGTGTCCTGAGTCTACATCACAGCTCTGCAACCACAAAGCAGACCTTAAAATCTAACTGCTGAAGAGACATGCTCTACATCTTGGTAGAGAATCTATCATTATTTTCTGCCTTCCCAACCATACAGGCAGTTTCTGTCTTCGCAATCACACAAAACTGTGAACATAACATAGCCACTCTCTTCCTCGATAATGTCCTTTTAGTCCTAAAATAACAGTGCTGCAGTGAAAAGGAAAAAACAGAAAAGGGAAGTAACAAAAACCACAAAAAACCCCCAACAACAACTACCAACCAACAAAAATAAAAAACATACCCAAAAAACCCAACAAAGAAATCTCAAAACAAACAAACAAACATGCACAAAAAACCAAGCTAAAGCATTTCTTTGGCATTTTTGCTTCCTGGCACGAAAGATATTCAAGTAAGCCAAAAGGAGCATCTGGATTTGAAGTCAATATTGCACCAGAACATATGAAAACACCAATGCAGAAAAGTACAATGCCTAGATTACTAGAGGAAAATGATTATTTATGGGGTACAATAGCAAGAAAAGGTTTTGTTTTTCTTTATTCTCCAGTGCTTAGTGAGTTCTGTTGGCAGCTTCTCCTCAGTCTCTCCCCGTAAGCTTGCTTGCATACTTATTGCATCTGCTTCTCATTTAATGACCATTGTTTTGGTCTGTCAGAAGAACTACGACAAGTATCCAAATCTGCAAGATTAGGCAAATATTTTGACAATGCTGTGCGTCTCATTTTCTTGGAAAGAAAGAATAAAGAGGATTTTCACTTTTCACATAACTTCACTGGAGCTCTTAATCAAAATGCTACAGAGAATCAAATAGCAGATTGAACATACTTCTAGTGACAAAATAAAGCATGCCATTTTGTTTCCGAGAGCTTGCCAATTCCCTGCACATTGCTATCACAAGAACTCAAACACAGGACTTTAAAATATCATTCACATCACATGGCAGCTGTTTCTAAGCTGAGAAACCAACAGAGCCAGGGAGCAGCAAATGACAACTAAATGGTAATGTGGGCTATCAGGAGGCTCTGGGGGGAAGGAAAAAAAGGAAAGAAAGAAGGAAAAAAATGCTGGTACCAAACCCTAGGCTTTTATCCTGGGAGTGCTGGTTGTTCTCTCTGTTGAGGTTTTTGTTTAACTCACTGCAAGAGCAAATATTCATAAAATGTAAATTCACTTCCAGATGCTAGATCTCAAGTCTCACGTCAATGCTAATATTCCAAGTAGGGCCATGCATGTGTTCTAAAGGTAA